>JASANE010011521.1:0-82045 GCA_030248225.1 Trileptium ribeirensis
AAAAAAGAAAAAAGGAACAGATGATTCTTGGAAAGGAACAAGCCAATTTTGATTGCGGTTTCGTTTAGTATTGCTTTATCGACTAATAGTTGATAATATTTTCATAATGCTTTCCGTGAGAAATCAAATTTGGCAATCATTTCCAAGATGCTGATTATGCTGTTTGCGATCCAGTTATCGTTTAACGAAACTATTTCACAGACTCGTTGTCAGCGTCACTTGTTGTAGTTGATGGTATTGACATGCGTAATTGCTGTTGGTAGCGGTACTCCGAGATTGATCATCGAATTGCTCCCCGCGAGTGGAATATGATTGCATTGGGAGACCGATAGTGTCGCACCGTAGTATCCGTATGCATCGTTTTGTACTGCACCGGTTACCATGGTTTACGCTTGATTCCATGATTCCATCGTTTGAAACGCACCACAGTTAGCTCTTACATACAGGGTTTGAATCCGATTGTATCCATTCTCACTTTGCGTTGCACCGAAATTCGTTGTTGGCCTTGGAATTTGTAATTGGTTCCATGCGTTCATCGTTTGAATTGCACAAGTTTGTTCTTTACTTTCACCGAATCGATCTTGAATTGTATTGAATTGAATTTCGTTTGCACTGGGCTGGTCTTGATTCGTACCAAATTGTGTTTGACTTATATTGCGTTAGTCTCTGTTTGTTTTGCATTGTGTTTGACTTGCACCGAGTTCGCTTTGGTTTGTGCCAATTCGTTCGTGATTTGTGTCGGTTTGGTCTCGTTTTGTACTGAGTCATATTTGGTTCGTGTCGAATCGATATTGGTTTGCGCTTTGCACCGAACTGATCAAGGTTTGTATTGAATTGAATTTGAGTTGCACCGAATTAATCGAGTTGGTTACCGTTTGCGTTAAGTCGGCTTTGATTTGTACCGATTCTTTCTATATTTACACCGGTTTGATTCTCGTTTGTATCGAGTTGGTCTCGGTTTGTATTGAATCGTGTTCGAATTGCACCGCTTGATTCTTTGCTGGTAACAAATTGACCATAACTTATGTAAGATTGGTCACGGCTTATGTTGAATAGCCTTCGATTTGCATCAATTTGGTCACCGTTTATATTGATTTGGTATCGGTTTTCGTTGTATCGCATTTGGGTTGCACCGAATCGGTTGTTATTTGCATCGAATCGACCGTAATTCGTATCGATTTGGTCTTGGTTTGTGTCGGGTTGCGTTTGAATTGTTCCAAATTCGCTTTGATTTTCTACAATTACTTCGAGGTTTACGCAGCCTTGATCTCGGTTTACGTTTGGCCGTCTTTGAGTTGCACCGATTCGGTTTTGACTTGTGCCGTTTTGTATTTGGTTTGCACTGGATGGGGTTTTATTTGCACCGCTTTGGGTTTGATTTGCTCCGGTTGCTTTATTATTCACACTCGGTTATTGTTGTTCGTGCACTTGATGGATTTCTACTGCGCTTCTTTTTGCACCAATTTCCTAGTCGTTGACCGTAATCGTTATCGGTTGCCCTTGCTCCGATTGTTTTTCATTGTTCGGCACCATCCCTACTTGACCCAAGTTGAAGGAACTTTGTTGACTTCTATTGTCGTATTTCGATTCCTTCGTCGTCGTCGGTGCTTTGCAATTCTTTTCTGCGTTGTGCCAATGGAATCTCTGGTTCATTTTGATCGAAGCTTTGGCATATTCGTTGAAGTTCTTTAGTCAGGGTTGCGTGCTTCTTTATGAATTGTAGCTGCTTTTCTTTTTGTTGTTGCAGCTTTTGCATCGCTTCTCTGATTTTTTTCGCGGTTTTCTGTTGTTGCGAATAGTTGGTCGATGCTTGCTTATTCTTGAAGCATCTCATTGTACGTTTCTTGCAGGCTTCTTTTTTCTTACCTTTGTTCTTGTCTTGTTGGTTCAGGTATATTCGTGTCGAATTCTCTCATTATGTCTTCAATTTCTTTTGTTATATTTGGGTCTGACGTTTTCCCACTTGATTATTATTGTTCTGGACGTTCTTTGATTTCATCGCCGGGTCTTTGTTAACCGTTACGTTAAATGGCGTTCTCTGAAGTGGCATTAAATATTTTAGAATTTAAACAGGTTTTCGTAAAACGTCCTGGTTATGTGGCCTATTAATTCTTAATACAATATAAATGTTTTCTATTTTGGCTTCTATTTTATTTTCTATTTCTGGCTGGTTATTAGGTATAGAGTTCTCGAGATGTTGGTAGTCCGAATCTACACCCCTTACTCGCCCGGTCTTCTCAAGAATAACACTACTTGCTGAGTCGCCCCAGAATGGCTGACTGGCCCAACAATACAAAAAATGCAAAGTAAAAATAGAATATTCAGTTCAGCCTCCACTCTTGCATAATAATTGTGGAAATCCGAGTGTAGGCCTTTCCTCCCGTAGATTATAATATTCCGAAAAGCCGAGTATAAGCTTTTCTGAGCTGCCAAATGAGTATAACACCAGACAATATAATTCCCCAAACACATTTTTCTGTGGAATAGTAAATTTAAGCCGTAAAACTGAACAAAAATCTGTTAAACCTCAAACCGAAATATTAAAAGAAACTTTTTGTGTTGTTATATTTAACTCGGAGCAAACGTGAAACCCGACCGCAATAGCCGACGAAATAACTCTAGCTATACTAGCTAGGCAACCTTTTAGTGATAGAAAATAGAATTGTTGTTTGTAGTCCGCAATTACATATAAAACATTAGAACAGTCAACACGCGCTGAATTTATCACTCTATCTCGGTGACTCAAACGTAAGAACTATAATAGAAACAAAACTATCTTAACTATAAGTTAGCTAAGCTTAAAAACAAATGCATTTTATGCAAATTATGTAAGTTTAAGCAAGAAATAAAATTTTATAACATAAAACCTAAAGTTTTGAAAAGTAAGATTTTAGGGTCCAATAAGTATATAAGTAAAAATGTGAAAAACCCAAATTTTGAGGGTTTTGGATTCCAGTAGTCTACCGTGGTATTTTATGCTGTTCCAGAGGGTTAGGGTTGGTAAGGGAATTTTCCTTATGACGGCTATCGGTATTGAAAAGGGACGGGATTCGTCACCAGAAGATTGTGTGGTCCGAGGTGTGGCCAGCAGTATGCCGGTGGGAAGCCATGTGGTTGGTGTTATTGCTTTTTGTGATCTACGCCGACGTTGTTTTTTTTCTTGCCGAACTGACCCAATTTAGATTACTCTCCAATTATGGGGTAACAATTTCCCATTCATAGATATTTCGTGGAAGATACCGATACCAATGATGCCATCACAGAACTGCATGAATTACCAACAACAGGAACCGATGGCAATGCAACAAGCAACGTCGCACGCGACATATTCGGGGCAAGTTTCGCAACAATCAACACAACCGCAAACGAAGTGGCAAAAAGAGTAAAGAATGTCAGTATCGATGATAAATCCACAACAGCAAAATCGGTAAACGTTGACGAACCAAACACCACCAAGATGCAACAACTGTCGAATCTTAGGCCTTACAACAGAACAATAGTTTGCAAGGAACGCAGAGCAAAACGCAAGAATAGTGAGAATAGAGAATTAGCAACAATGCCACAACCGATACAGAGTGGTACTAAAGCGATCGAGTACACCGAATGAAAGAATTAAAAATGAACCGGCGAGATCGAGTGGAGTACAACAAAGAAAGAACAGTCAAAAAGAACAAAAAGCCGAACATATATCGGCTAAAGAAAAAGAACAATTCGTAGCATTGAACCAAATAGGTAGAACAGAAGAACACGAACCATGTAGCGATCCGACGATGCTGTCAAGATACTACATCGATGAGTACCTGGAAGCAACTAAGAAACTTCGTGGCCTAGTCGATACTGAGTCACAAATAACAATCATTAGCGAAGAACAATACGAAAAACACTTCAGTCACTTGCCGCTCAAAAAAGCGCCATTATGCCCGGCAGCGTTCAACGGGGAATTCACAGAAAGAGCGATAGGCTACTTCTTTTTACCGGTTCACTTACAGAAGAAGATGCGAAACATACGATTCATTGTGATCCGAAATTTTTCTAAGATTGCGATATATGGACACGATTTCCTACCAGCATTCGAATGCTAATCGACTATCGGCAATTAGAGATATCTATGAATGGAAAATAGTTCCCCATAATTGCCCAGTAAACGAAATGGGGTCATTTCGGCAAGGAAAAACAAAAGCGAATTGAGTTGTGCAAAAGTATCGAACGCACAATTACAAATAAAATTAAAGACGAGCAGAAAAGAACTCCACAAAAGGTCAAAGAAGAACAACTAAAAGGAAGCCAAAGAACTAAAAAGCATCGAATAGTTGCAGCAGACCATGAAAAATCCGATTCCGAAACATCATCGATATTGGAAACGGAGATAAAAGAGCAACCAACTCAAAGAGAAGACAGTCTAGAGTCCGATATCGAAAGTCAAGAAACATAAAGAGGCAAGGAGTTTATTATTGGTGACGGACGTATCACGTAATCGTAAGAAACAACCGAGAGAACCTACGGCAATGGTGAAAGAAAAATCCTCAAGAAAGAAAGGGCTCACAAACCCAAAAGAAGGGTCAAACAAAGAACGAACCCAAAGGAAAACCAATCGCTTAAAGGAAAGAACAACAACAGAAGGAAAAGATTTTAGGGATCGAAAACATAATAGCAATTAGTGGAGAAGACGAACAATTATTTGTAACTTTTGGATAAACCTTAGAAGGAGAAGAACAGCCATTCGAAACCAGAGGCGAAACCTCAGAAGAAGTATGTACCTTTTTATCGAATCGAGAAAGGCAAGCTGAGCAACCAATACCATAACACCAAAAAGCAAAGGTTCGAGTGGAACAATTGGAAAGAACGAACAATCAACCGACGAGATCGAGAAAAACATAAAATCTAAAATTAGAACAAACGGAGAAACAAGTTCTAAAATTACAACAACCAGAAAACATAAATTATAAAATTAGAACAAACGGAGAAACATAAATTCTAAGATTAGAAAATACGGAAAAACATAAATTCTAAAATTAGAACAAACGAAAAAACATAAATTTTAAAATTATAACAAACGGTAAAGCAAACTCTAAAATTAGAACAAACGAAAAACATAAATTTTAAAATCAGAACCAACGGAAAAACATAAATTCTAAAATTATAACAAAAGGTAAACAAACTCTAAAATTTAGAACGAACGAAAAACTAACTGCTAACATTAGAACAAACAGAAATACATAAACTTAAAAATTAGAGCAAACGGAAGAACATAATTTCTAAAATTAGAACAAACGGAAAACATAAATTCTAAAATTAGAACAAACGGAAAATATAAATACTAAAATTAGAACCAACGGAAAACATAAATTCTAAAATTCGAACAAACCGGAAAGCATAAAATCTAAAATTAGAACAAACGGGAAAACATAAATTCTAAAATTATAACAAACGGATAAAAACATAAATTCTAAAAGTAGAACAAACGGAAAAACATAAAATATAAAAGTAGAACAAACGGAAAAACATAAAATATAAAATAAGAGCCAACGGAAAAACCAATTTTAAAATTAGAACAAACGGTAAAATTTAAATTCTAAAATTAGAACAAACGGAAAAACAAAATATAAAATAAGAGCAAACGGAAAAACAAATTCTAAAATTTAAACAAATGGAAAAACATAGATTCCAAAATACCCCATTTTCCTGGTTCCCGACAATTTTCGACTTTTATTGGGCATTTAAACGGGAAATTCAAATTTTTGCACCAATCCTTAATTTCTATTCTTGTAAACTATCCAGCGCGGGAAATTAAAGTTTTAGCAAAATACAAAATTTGGCGGCTGTCCAGTGCTGAAATTTTAATTTTCGCAGGTGTCTAACGAGAGAAATTCAAATTTTCGCAGCTGTCCAGGGCGGGAATTTAAAATTTTAGAAGCTTTTGAACTAAAAAATTCTAATTTTGGCAACTGACCAGCTCGGACAATCTAAATTTTGGTAGCCGTACAACGCGGTAACTTTAAATTTTAGCAATACTCCAGCGCGGCAAATTCAAATATTGGCAGGAATCCAACGCAGCCAATTTATATTTTAGTAGGTGTCCAGCGCGGAAAATACAAATTTTAGCAAAATACAAAATGTGGCAGCTGCCCAGTCTGGAAATTCAAAATTTAGCATAAGCCCAAGCTTAACAATTAACCAATACTGTATTACATCATATACGGCGAGCTCGGACTATACAGGACTGATATCTGAGTCTGACCTAAGTGTGCAAAACCTGACAGTGTTACTAAGCTGCTATTTATGTCTTCATAGTTGGCTTTAATTATTGTAGGACAATGTGATAGTAGCGCCTGCCTATTGGTAAGTCATGCTGCACTAAGTCAGCGTGCGCTAAGTCAGCCTGCGCTCAATTTAATGTAAATGCCCCATATGTTCAGGGGAGGGAGCGTTATTTCAGAAACTGCAGAAAGAGGTTAACTTTGAAATTTAAATATGATAAAGGGAGAAGATAGGGGAGTTTGCATTAAAAATTGGATAAGCGAGAATTGCTTAACTAAATGGGAGTTGTTTTAAATATGTAAAAATGGAGAATATTAAAAATTTTATTGAAATATAAAATTTATAAAAAGTAGGAAATGAGTCGGAGAATGAGGGCTACATATGTAGATATATAGGGTTACGTGAAAAATGGTGTAAGAATATGAAATTTATTTTAGAAAAGGTGATATCTGAAATGAAAAAGTGAATTGTAAGTAGTTTTCAAGTTTAAAATTTCTGTTTTGTATTATAGAGGTGCATAAAACAAGATTAAAATATAAAGGAATTTTAATATATTTTATATAAGTGTATTAAATACATAGCTAGTGAAAAGTATAAAACGCATATGTTTGTATTGCAAATGTTTGTGTCAAGGGTGCGGTATGTTGAGGGTTTCCCAGGCTCCAAAATGGGTTCCTGCGCGCAAGCCTACCCAACCACACCAAAATAACCCAAAACCGTATCGCAAGACTATAAACCATACTTTTTCACAAATTTCATTATATGCCCCGCTCGGCCTGAAACCACTCCAAACAAGCGATCATGGTCAAGAATGGAGAATGAAGTCCGAAATCTACAACCGTACAAGGGCGAGACAAGTTTCGAGAAGTCTCGGAAAGAACTCAAAAAAGCGCTGGCTCAAGACGAAATAGATGACGAACAAGAGAAGTCTTGAAGACGAAAATGCGCGGAAAGGCGGAGCAATACTTGGAATTATTAACGCTTCAAAATGCTAAAGAACTGAGCAACTACAACGAATTGGTCAAAAAGTTTAAAGAACGATTTGATATTCCGAAGACGTTGACGAATCACATGATCAAGCTACAAAGTCTACTGCAAACGGGAATGGTCAAAGATTTCGTTGAAGGACTACGAGACTATGCAGCAAGAGAAGGTATACGTTCCTTGACCACA
Source organism: Trileptium ribeirensis (assembly GCA_030248225.1). Classification (NCBI taxonomy): domain Eukaryota; kingdom Metazoa; phylum Nematoda; class Enoplea; order Enoplida; family Thoracostomopsidae; genus Trileptium; species Trileptium ribeirensis. Next base: position 7,432 of record JASANE010011521.1, read on the forward strand.
AAAGGTATACCGAACCAATCGTTGAAGAACTTCTCAAGTCCGCGTTGATCACCGGGTAAAAAATGAAATCCGAACCCGATTATGCGTGACAAAGGAAGAAACCTTTGCAACGTTAACAGAGAAAGCCGAAGCGGTGGAGAACCTTGACCAACGAATGACACAAGGATTGGAAAGTGCAAGCGAACAACGACCAAGATATCGAGAGATCCAATCCAACCCACCGAGTCAACCGAATATCAACCAAACGAGACCGAGTACAAGTCAACAGATTTGGCGACCGAGGGTACAAAGACCACAAATGCAGTGGCGACCGCAAACGTGGAATAATCGACCGATGCAAGTGCACCAACCGCAGCAGCAACAAGTAATGCAACCGCGGACAACACTGATACGGATGATACCAGTGCAAACCGGTGTGAATTATCAACAACCGATGTAACCTAACCATACTATTGATAAATAGGAATGCAACAACCGGTAATGCAAACGATGCAACCGATGCAAGTACCGCAACAACCAGTGCAACCGCAAATGAATTGGTAGCAACAACAACAACGAATGCCAACACCGGTTGCAAACCAACAGAAGCAAAATCGGCAAACGGTCATGAATCAAACACCACTAAGTTACAACAATTGCGGAAGATTGGGCCACAGAACGGAACGATGTACCCTAACAAACGCGGGACAAACACAAGAGAGATAAGAACTGAAAACCAACAACAAAATCAAAACCGATATCGAATACTGCCAAGTCGACCGAATCAATCAAACGAGGCGATGAACAAACGACCATTGAAATCGAGCGGGGTGGAAAGAAAAGATAATACCCAAAAAAAATTCGAGAAGACCGAAGATATATCTGCGGACGAAAAGAAAAAAACGTTCGTAGAAGTGAACCAAATAGATCAATCAAAAGAACACGAACCGCGTAGAGATCCAACAGTCCTATCAAGATACTACATCAGTGCATACCTGGAAGGCACCAAGAAGCTTCGACGTTTAGTTCATACGGGATCAATAATAATGATTATTAGTGAAGAACAATACGAAAGACATTTCAAGCACCTACTACTCAAAGAAACCGCACTGTGCGCAGTTGGATTCAATGGGGATCCAACAGAAAGAGTGGTAGCATACTTCTTCGTACAAGTCCACCTCGAAGAGAAAGTACGGAAGATCCGGTTCATCGTAATCAGGACTTTCCGATAGTCGCGATATATGGACAAGATTTCTTGGCAGCGTTCGAATTAGTGATTGATTACCAAGAACTGCGAATCAAGATAAACGGTCAACCGATACCACACTGTTGGAGGACCAACGAAAAAGTCAGCGAAGTGTAGACAAGTTATCCCACCATGGTCTGCGAAGTTCATTGAAGTGAAGAACCTTGAAGAAACAAAAGAAGGTGATACGGTAGTGGTGGAACCTCTGATTAAGACCAACAACGGATTGGCAATACCAAACAGTATCACCAGAGTGGAAGAAGGCAACATCATAATACCGGTGTGCAACCTAAACACAGTTGAGATGGAAATAATTGAAGATCAACCGCTGGTACGGAAAGTCGCAGAAACGATTGTGAAAACAGTGGTTGACGAAGAGAAAGCACAAAGAGCGATTTATCGGTTCAAGCGAAAAGAAATAAAGAACCAAGCAAGAAAACAAGTCAGAATGGATTACAATCAAAAGAGAGGGAAACCGATGATCAAATCATGGACTGGCGAAATCCAGATAAAGTATCCGCAAACAATATCCCTTGTGGATATAGAAGTTCAAGAAAGAAAGAAAGAACGGTACAAATGTTAGCGGCGTTACGGGACCAAGATGCAAAAATCCGAACAAAATCCCCAACGTTGAAGATAACGAAAAAAGAATATCGGCAAGTAGTCCAACAGTACATCAAAGGTATTCAAGAAGGGATTACGGAACTAGTGAAAGAGAAGTTCAATCAAGTACAGAACTTACCAGAAGTAATCGCAATACCACTGGATTATGCCGATATTCACGATATTAAATGGACATATTCAATTCGTGGTATCAAGAATAGCACCGAATCAACGACTTGAATCTTTAAAGACGGTGGGCAAATTATCAAAAAGAATTTTCCAAGATACCGAAACGTGGGTCAATAACAGAAAAGCTTTTGGGTATATTAAAGGAAGAACCCACAATAGAAAGCCGATTATGGAAGAAGAATATAGAAATGCGAAAAGAAGAATTCGCTGGTTTATCGGAAATAAGAAAGAAGAAATCGTACGATGAATCCATGGTGCTCAAGAACAATGGATCGATGCATAAAATCCACAAATAAGATTCCCCACAATCGATCAACTACAATAATACAGATTGTATATGTACTTATTCACTATATTGGTGAATGATTATTGCAAATGACTCGCTCATCTGTTACGTTGTCCAACGAGTTGGTTTGTGGTCACAGCGCATGCGGGGGATCGATCAACTCTCATGCAGGTGGCTCCTTCGTTGTTTGCTGCTCATGTAAGCTTTCGTTCCATCGCGTATGTTGTAATGTATCTACTGCCTTACACAAGGAGATATGGAAAAAAGAATCGCAAGTTTTTTGGAGCTGCTTTTCTTGTTTGCCTACTACTCGTAAGATCTTTAATGATATGTCGTCCTTTTCTTCGGATATGGCAAAAATCACATCCGAGCTTGCCGACTTGAAGGTGCTGATTAACGAAAAGTTAAATGCAAATTCTGATTCAGGGAATCGATTGGTACCGATACTTGAGGATGAATCTTATTCTTTGCTATCAAAAGCTGTTACTGAAATTAAGGATCAGCAACGCCGTGAATCAAATTTGATGATTTTTAATTTAGATGAAACTGATAATAATGATACTTGTGTTACGGAACTGCATGTGTCTCGTAAAGTTAATCCTGAAGATGTTAACATTTTATCTGTTTCACGTCTTAAGCCTAAGAACAAGCCTGCTGCCTCAACCCGTCCGTCACCAATTAAGGTTTGCTTCGGATCAGCAGGAGACGTTATAAAAGTTTTACGTGGGTGTCGCCATCTTGGCGATGAAAATGTGGACCCCAGATTTATGAAAGTTAGTATTAAACGTGATTTAACTCCTATGCAGAGAGCTGAAGAATTAAAGTTGTATAAAGAATACAAAGAGCGTAAAGCAAATGAAGATGTTGTCATATATAGAGGCAAAATCGTTCCAAAAAACGATCTACCGAAGCGCAGTCGCTTCCGGCCGACTTGATTTCATCGTCTAAACCTGTTTGTTGTAGCATAAATACTAATAATTCAAATTGTACTGTTGACTATGAAAAATTTAATTCTTCTGTAACTGTTGATTGCCTTTTGTTTAACGCTCAATCGCTATTACCTAAGTTACCGTTTTTAATATCTATTTGTAATCTTTATTCCCCGTATATAATTATGGTCACCGAGACATGGGGCCGGCACTCTGTATTAGACAATGAATTTGGTATCGAAGGATACAATTTTTTCCGGTCTGACCGTCCATCTCATGGTGGTGGGGTCGCGGTATATGCCCACAATTCTCTACACACACAGCCGTCTTACTTAGATACATCATCATACCCTGACTGTATTTGCGTTCAGTTTCTACACGGGCAGCGAAAACTGGGACTATTGTGTGTCTACCGTGCGCCTAATAATACAGATGAACAAAATCGTAGCTTATGCTCAATAATAACTCGTGCATCAGATATGTTTGATTGTCTAGTCGTTGCCGGTGACTTAAATTATCCAAATATAAAATGGTCCTCTATGACATGGCCGTCTGATTGTAACTTATTTATGGACACTGTCTTTCAGGCAAATTTATGGCAGCTTGTAACAACTCCCACGCGGCGACATAATATTCTTGATCTTATTTTTTCATCAAATAGAAGTGTTGTGAGCAATGTACGTGTAACTGCGCCCATTGGCATGTCGGACCATTCCTCCGTGACTTTTTGTCTTCAATTCCCTACTCGAAATGTCTCACATGTTAACTCACGTAACCCTTACTGTTGGCAACGGTGTGATTGGAATGCGGTTAATAGACACTTATCGAATACAATTAATATGTCGGGAATAGAAAATCCTAACGCCTGTTGGTTACATATCAAATCAGTGATGGACAAAGGTGCTGAACTTTTTTGTCCTGTCGTAGTTACCGGTCGTAAAAGAAAACCCCCGTGGTTAACAGCAGCAGCAGATCGTGCGATTCGCCGTCAACGTAATGCGCACCGTGCATATTGTCGATCTCGGTCCGAAGCCTCATATCAACGCTATCGTCAGGTTGCCGTTATGACCGATAAATGTATTCGTGAAGCCAAGGTTAGTCATGAGCGGCGACTTGCGTCTAATTTAGGAGCGCATCCTCGGAGATTCTGGTAGTATTCTAAGCAGTATTTAAAGTCAAATAGCTTGCCTTCAACTTTTACTACAAATAATAACCAGTCGCTAAATGACCCGAAAACAATAGCAAACGCTTTTAATGAATACTTCTGTAATGTCTTTAAACAAACATTTGCTGGCTCCCGTATTGAACCAGTAACTTCAGCGACTCTGTGTGACGTATCATTTACAGCGATTGATGTCTATGATACTTGTAAATCTCTGAAGGACTCCGCTCCTGGGGAAGATGGTTTACCTAACTGCTACCTCCGTAAGTGCGCGGCTACCCTAGCACTGCCTCTTTTCAAGTTATTCAAGAGAAGCGTATCGCAGATGACTATTCCGTTCGCATGGTCATCAGCACTAGTTGTGCCTGTATGGAAAAGTGGTGACTGCACTCGAATAGAAAACTATCGCCCTATTTCTTTAACTTCGTCTGTATGTAAAGTACTAGAGCGCCTTGTAGTGAAGGATATCCTTCGACATATTGAAGTAAATAACTTGTTATCTGCAACCCAATATGGTTTCAGAAGCCGCAGGTCAACCAGTCTTGAATTACTAAATTTTCTTAATTTCGTAATAACATCTGTTGATGTGGGCGACTTTGTTGATGCTATTTTTCTGGATGTTAAAAAAGCGTTCGATACTGTCCCACATGATCGACTTATAAATAAGTTATATTCCAATGGGCTTCGCGATCCTCTTCTAGGTTGGATCAAATCATTCTTATATGGTCGTACGCAGAAAGTGAGAATTGGTTCCTGCATATCACGCCCCGGTCAAGTATCTAGCGGCGTCCCACAAGGGTCAGTATTGGGCCCAATCTTGTTCTTGCTGTTTATTGAAGATTTGGATAATTCTTGTGCTTGCTATGTAGCTAAGTTTGCCGATGATACCCGATTGGCACGCCGGTATCTGGGTAATCGTGCCCCGACCGAAACTTCTGTCTTTCAACAAGAATTGGACAATGTTGGAGTCTGGGCAAAAGATAATGATATTGTCTTCGCACCAAATAAGTGTCAGGTCTTACACTTTGGCTACAACAATCCTGGTGCTCCGATTACTTTGGATGGCTTACCTATCCGTTCTGTTTCTTCTACAGTTGATCTGGGCGTTACAGTATCGTCGAACCTGAAGTCATCTGAACATTGTGCACTCAAAGTTAGGAAAGCTTCGGCGGTTATGTATTCTATCCGGCGAATATTTGGTAGTATGAACAAGCAGACTTTCTTACCATTGTACAAAGGTCTGGTCCGTCCGATTCTCGAGTATGCTTCTGAAGTTTGGTGCCCGTACCTAACTAGAGACATCAATATTATCGAACGTGTACAACACCGCGCGACTAAGTCGGTGGCTGGTGTTCCTCGCGGTGGCTATGAAGAACGGCTACGTTTTCTTGGGCTACAGTCACTACGTACTCGAAGATTACGTCAAGATTTAATAATCGTTTATAAACTTTTAAACAACCTGTTTGACATTGACTGGCATCTGTTCTTTGACTTCCGTCGGGAGGAGCGGACACGAGGGCATCGTATGAAGCTAGTGCCTAAATATTATCCGCGTCATGACTTCGCTCGCCACTTCTTCTGCTACCGGGTTGTAGAACACTGGAATGCCCTTCCCGAATGGGTTGTGCTTGCCCCTTCCCTCCCTGCATTTAAGTGCCGCCTCCATGTCTCAGGAGCCTTGCCTGAGCTCTAAGGGTGCTTCTGCCGTGGTTTGCTTTTTCAGTTATCCACCAATATTGCCTTGCGAACCGGGGTAGACCCCGGTACCCCTATCGACTGCGGCCCTCGTTGATTCAACGATGTTCATAATGGCTGGTTCAAGTGCCGCAATCGATCCGAAAGTATCCGAAAGCAAGAAACGAAAGGAGGGGACGAACCACCGCCCCACCCAAACAACACAAAAAAGAGGGAAGGAAAAACAGCCACGACACCAACCCAACCACAACCAAAAACAAAAAAAAAAAAAACAACAGAAAAAGAAACCAACAAACAAAAAAAAAACCCAAAAAACCAAAAAAAAAAAAAAAAAAAACAAATGAAAAAATAAAAAAACCCCAAAATAAAAACAAAAAAAAAACCAAAAAAACAAAAAAAAACAAACCAACAAAACACAAACCCCCCAAAAACAACTCAACAACAAAACACACAACCAAAAAACATCAAACCAAAAAACCCCAAAACACCCCAACAAAAAAAAAAAAAAAAAAAAAAAAAAACAATTAAACCAAAAAAAATAAAAACACCAAATAGGGAACAAAACAAAAACGAAAAAAAAAAACAAAAAAAAAAAAAACAAAAAAAAAATAAAAAAAAAAAAAAAAAAAAAAAACAAACCAAAAAAAAAATATTTTATTTTCTTTAAAATCCTGTCTTAAGCTAACCTAATTTGTATAATTTTCCTTTAGATGTTAAGATTAGCTAACTTACATTTAAGTCTTAGTTTTAATTGTATTGAGTTCTAAATTTGGAGCGTGAACAGAGCGGTCGGACGACTTCTACATTGATCTGAATATACATTTGGTTTTAATTTTTAATGATTAATGTTTTTGATTGAAGGTTACTTAGCTTGTGCATGTCAGCACTAGCGTATGTTGGTTATACAAAATCGGGACGCACTTATGGGAGTATTGTTCTATTGTTATAGAACAGCACCGACTTTGTATGCTTCCAATCTTTTATTGTTTATTGGAGTCTCCCGCAAAGAATGACGGCCATATAAACAGCTTTCTCAGGGGTATTTACTAAATAGGATGGCCTATACTCGGCTTCCTAGGCAATCTTAACAAAAAAGGAAGGCATATACTTGGCTTCCTCTGGAATTTGCATCTAAAGGAAACGCCTATACTCGGGTTTCCGATACCGTTGTCACGGTGTGCACGGAGTGGAGCACAGTTTTCTATCTTGATTGGTGAAGTGGTGTGATAGAACATTTTATTCACACAAAAAGCGTTTAGGGATTCTACTTTACACATAGGTATCTCAGAACATTACTGATTATTTTAGTAATATTAGCTTTTCCCAATTAAAATCTTAGGGTCTATAACGACGTATGTATTAACAGTGAAACCGTACTAGTTTTATTAGTCCTAATCATACGTAAAAATTTCGGCCCGAGTGTTGAGTGTGCAACCACCAGGGCGAGATTGCAGATGGGTCTCGAATAAATTAGTAGTGTTACTTGTGGAGTCTGGCAGCCATCCGGTGTTGACATAGCAAGTAATACTAGTCTTGAAAAGACCGGGCTAGTAAGGGGAGTGGATTCGGAGGACCAAAATCTCCAGCAATCTGTGCCTGATAACCAACCATCTGATCAGCCATCCATCCGGGGATCTAGGGATTGAGTAAACTTCAACTATTCGGTAGTCGACCGCTACTGTTTAGTTCATCATAAGTAGCCTACCAGCCATCCGGGGGTGACTACAAACATAATATAACAGGCACCTATTAGCGTAATTCTAAGGCTCAGGTTAAGGTAATTAATTAACCCTGCAATCGTCCTGCCATCCGGAGGTCGGTTGTATGAACTCATAAGAGCTTTAGTAAAGTAATGCTAATCTAAAAGTAACCGGTTGTCACTCAAAGCGTAACTATCTAAATAAGGATCGTACTAGCGTAAATCTAGGAACCTAGGACTGGTACTCAGATAAACGGGAGTCGTCAGCCATCCGGAGGCGGTCGTACATACCTCGTAAGATTGATAATAGAATAGCACGTAATCTAAAGATAGCGCTAGAGCATTAGGTACGCGCCTAGATTGTTTAGTGGCCATAAAGTTAGCAAGAATCTAACGGTTCTGAACGAGCCGGTATGAAAGTTCAGTGGTCAGTGAGCGTATTGGCGTAAGGATAGTGAGAGCTAAAAGTGAAGAGCAGAGACTTTAAACATTCAGTAGTCAAACATTCTGTCACAGCGACTGGTCATACTAGCGCAATATTGTACCTTAACTTTTTATCTGGTTCTGTAATAAACATTGTTAAATACGCTTTTGGTGTTCGGATATCTGAACCAGAGTGATCGAGCCGAGCAAGGTACACGCCGCAACGCAAAAGATAAGGCATAAGTACTGATCACGTAAAGAAGGACGCGCGCCACTTTCACGTCTCACCGGCATTCTACTGGCCACACCTCGAACCGCACAATCTTTCGGTGACGGATCCCGTCATCCTTTAAGTACCGATACCGACATAAAGAAAAATCCCCATCCAACCCCCACCCCATTTAAATAACCCAAATAACATCGGCCTGTTTACCGTCTGATGACAGGGCACAAATAGGCTGAATTTCGATCAAATCAAAATTGTGAAGATGCATCCCCCGGTGACGACCGAATCCCATCAGACGGACGAATAATTTTTTTATTATTATTGACGTTAGCACAGCTATAGGAGGAAACTCCGCTAGATTAGTTTCAATATTCCTATCGTTCACCCGAACAAATTAAATACTTGCCATGTAAAATTTTTGATTATTTCAGCTTTGTTGGGGTATTATTTAAACTGACAAGAAATGCGTAACAGCAAAGTTGTAGCCCTCCATGAGAGGATTCTGTCTTTTTTTGATGCGATGCGTCTCGCAAGAGCTATAACCTAAAATGTTGGGTGACACAAATGGCCACAATCAAAAATTCTCCAGTTCTTGCGGATTTATGAAAATTAAGGTAGATGAGCATAGGACCAGCGCAAATTCAAACTAGGTGCATAACTACATTATATTACGCGTCGAATAAAAAAATCGGTGAAAATTCATCAATCAAGTTAAGAGTTATGTAACAAACTCACAGAAAAAAATTTCCCAATTTACCGCTATTTGTGAAAACTTCGCCCGCTGACCTCTTACCGTATCAATTATCTATGTGTCTAAAGCAAGGAATTCGAAAATATGGAAAAAATTTCACACAAATTTCATGGCTACAGTTTGAAAGACACCTAAATTTTTAGCTGGTTGTCATTTTTTGAACTTTATATGTCAAAATTTCTTACTCAACAAATCTAAATCAAAGCGATACTAAAGCGTATTAACGCCAATGTGTATCTTGTCCCCATCATCCGCTCCTAGAAACAAAATTTTGCAATAGTTAAATTACCTGGACATATTGACAAATTTGGTGGCACAAATGTCCATGTAATTTTTTCATTGACCATGTACTAATTGCACCAAGCCGTAATTTATAATGCACTACTGCAGCAAAATGTTGTTAATCTTTTCGCAGTGGTGTTTTGGTCAATATATTGTGTTTCTATTCTTGGCTAACTATATATTGTCCATATTTATTTAGTTGAACATTAAGAATACGTAACATAAAGATTTGATCTATTTGGCTTCACAAAACGATGGAAGGCGTGCCACGAATGCCGATGGGTTCGATTGAAACAAAATTGTCCACGATGTCCACCGATTTTTGTCCGAAAATTTCATCTGTATGTTTGCGATTTAGACTCGTTTTGTGCGGACACCAGCATGAAGTCAATATTAATTTTATCAATAGTATTGCACTTTGGCAAGATTTAAATTATAGAAACTCCTTTGGAGAAGACTGAATTTAATTACGTTTCGTCGATTTAAATGTCTCGCTCAGATATTCGAACTGTTGATACAAATTTAATTTACATTATCAAGCGAATGACACATACTGTCGACATAACCCGATTTCAATTCATTGCTCAGACAATAACAAAGTTGATTCATTTTGAATTTACTTTATTCTGATGTCGACGCGCTCCTGTTCACGATTAGAAAATGAGTTAGTTTACAAATTGAGGTAGCATGTGTTATCCATGTCGTGTGGTCGTGTTATAGCACTGGTAGAACTTCTTTTATTGTTCTAAGCTAATAACAAAAAGATCGAAAAGCCTGTGTTTGTTGTAAAATTAAACAACATTAGTCTCTGCCAGAAATTACTGCTACTCGTTCCATGTTTATTCGGGACTTCTTCGATGCTCCTTCGAAAACTACTCGAATGCGTTTGACATCTATTCGAATAGTATTCGATAGCATGTGCCCGTTAAACGTGTTCAAAACTATTGTAAATGAGTTCGGTAAAATTTTGTTGTTCGAATGCTTTTGATTTTCGCCCGAAGCATTTTCGTTCGATGCTTGACAGTAGTTTTTTTTGCAAAAATTACTGGCCTAGCTGGCCTCTCTACATAGCAGGGGAGACGAGGATCCTCAAGGTTTTCGATCTCCTAATAAAACTTAACATTTCCTCATATATATATTTCGATTATTTATGAAAAATCCTGAGTAAACTGAAGTTCAAGCTACAGAAATAAGCGTTTTCAGTGTTTAAACAATAAATATGCGCCAAAAACAAAAAATGTTGTAAATACTTGAAAAACACGAAAGATGCAATTATAAAATTCCCAGTTGATCAGGGGGTATGGTTTTCCCGTATGCTTGGGGAAATTGTGTCGGTATTTCCTGTTTCCCCGACGTTAGAGATGGAGGCTTTTGTGCTTCGGAAAACCATTTTAAAGCGGTGAAAAGGTATTTGTTTTGAGAGGTGTTATTCTTAACTTTTATCATTAGTAAATTTTGCAAGGTTCGCCACATGTTCAATACATTTATTTGTCGGGTTTATCTAAAATTTGTGTTTTTAATATATAAATTTGAGTAAAACATGTACGAGTTAATGAAGGAAAAGAACACATATTTGTTGAGTTCTGAACGCTAACGAAGAATTCTTTTCATTTGGTGAAATTTGGGACTGTAAGTTTGTGAATTTTTACTGAATGTTCCGTAACTCAATGTTGCAATTGTCAGTCGTCTCGCGCGACAGCTCAAACTAAAGCTTGAAATCTATATTTGTGACCCATACCTACAGTCGAAAACAGATTCCGACTCTCTCGTAAACTGTGCCAACCGGGTCAGACGTAGTGTATTTAGGGTCCTATAAAATTAGTTTTGGATTGTATCTCGGCAACACAGTATTATTACGATCAGTTAAGGTTCATTTTGTAGAGCAATTAAGGTGCTATAAAACTCTTGCACAAACCTACCCAGGATTAGGGCCCAAGGGGTATTTACAAGGGCCCGTAACACCGGGATTATACGAAAACGGTAGTATCTCCACAACCAATGAAAATATAATCTTGGGGACATTCTGTAGAGCGAGAGAACCTCTATGTAGCTCCATATTCTGCGTTATTGTGGTAGTTAATTATGTTGTAAGATTAGGTAAAATGGATTTTAAGATGGACCCATGAGACCCGCAATACACCAAAGCGGTCATATTTCAATAATCAAAAATATATGGACTATCTCGGGTTCATCTTGCAGAGCGAGAGATCTATGATGCTCTACGGGTATGATTATTGCTGCGGTTATTAAGCGGAGCTCGACGAAGCCGAGCGAAACGTTTTTATTTTCTGTCTGGAAGTAAAAAGGTCGATGTCCGTCCGTTCGTTCGGTCCGACGGATCTCAAGAACCACTGAACCGATTTTAAAAAAACTTTTTTTGTTTGAAAGCCTATCATGTCAGAGTGTGCGCCTGATATTTGGGATTGAAAAATTTTGAGTGGTTAATTAGTAATTAGCTAATTAGTTAAGCTTATGTAGCTAAAACAGAGAATGTTGCAATATTTGTGTTATTTATTGAAATAGAATCGTTTCGATCAAACCATTATAGGGTTTTTGGGTCGAAGAATTCAAATATAATATTTTTACCAATGATAAAGCCCTATGCCATATGCAATGTAGTTACAAGAACATAAAATTGAGTACATTCGTAATGCCACAGCCCAAGCTCCGCTCACAAATGTAGTTCCACTACCGACTAGTATACCTATGTTGTAGATTACACTCAACATTCAAGAATTTTGCGTTGACTGTCCTTAGTAAATAATATCAGTACAAGTGATGAAGTTTCTTTAGTATATATGGCAATAAAATATTTTATATGTGCCAAAACTGGCCAAAGTTATGAACTAGGCTTTTGGGTATCATGTCTGTTAAAATGGAGCGAGCAGAGTTTCCACTGTGGGCCCTATGGAGAAAATCGTGAAAATTGCTTGTTTGACTTTCGCTATCATTCATATATAACTCATTTTCGGATGGACGGATTTCGACAAATTTTTTGTTCGATAGAAAAAGTGACGACGATATGCCTTTATTTGAGAACAAGCAACTCCGACCATATCTTCGACGTCAAAATGGCAAAAACAGGTTTTTAAAAGTTCTTTGCCAAATCTGGTCATACGGGTACCAGTCTTTCGCAGCCCATGTCTCGCGACCCAAACTCGTCGGGATCTACAACGTTGCAATTTTTTGTGGGACCACTTCCTGGTTTGCCGTGGGCCCGAATATGGTTCGTCGACCCTTAGCCAGAAATAAGTAGCGCTTTTTTTAATTTCGACAAGTTGCGTGTTTTCCCTTACAACGAGTATTCACCTGGCCATACGGTTGTGGGGGCCTCAATGCTGATCACTCTTCCCTATTCGTACTCGGTTCGTATGCGACATCGGGTATTGTTGTCATTGGCGTAACGGTACGTATCGAAAATGTTGGTGACAGTCGTTGACTGTTTGACGTCGCCAGGTCTCGTGTGATCTTCCGGGTGGTCGGGCCCAGTCGTGCGGGGGCGTTGCTTTGACCAGTGACTTCGGGATTCTGTTGTCAGACATCCTCAGAATATGGCCGAACAACCGCAAACGCTCCGTCCTCAGTAGTTTCGACACCTCGGTTTTGTGACCAACTCTTCGAAGAAGATCTTAATTCGTGATGTGATCCAACTTTGTCACGCATAGAATCCGGCGTCGACAGAAGTTCTCGAACGTGTTGATCTGCTGCTAGGTAGGTGACTTTGCTGTCCATGTTCCGCAGGCGTAGAACGCAATAGGTCGAATGGCAGCATTATATATCTGAACATTTTCTTGGGAACGGACACTTCTGCCGAGTTCCACACATGCCGTAAGCCCGCAAAGTCTGACCTGGCACGGTTTATGCGGTTTTTAATCTCTGTGTCGCAAGCCCCTGATCTCGTAAAAGTGCTGCCTAGGTAACAAAATTGTTGGACGTGTTCCAGCACAGAACCGTTCAGTATGATGTCTTGATGTCTGTCGATGAAGCAGGTTGTTACCTTCGTCTTCTGTGAGTTGATGACCAGACCAATGCGCTTTTCAGCTGTGTCGACTCGATTGATCACCTCTTGTAGTTCGCTGGCTGACGATGCAGCTATGGCTATGTCATGGGCATAAGCGGTATCTGTGAACTTCATGCCATTTGCGTCGAAAATAGCACCGTCGTCGTTAGCCAGGGCAGTCTCCATCACCCATGCAATTGCGTAGTTAAAGGGGATGTGCGACAAGATGGACCCTTGTCTCACTCCAGACCTGACCTCAAAGCATTCAGATAACGTGTCGTTTATTCGCACACGGCAGTAAGATGGTTCAAACAGCGACTTGATTAGAGATATGATCATGGCCGACACCCCATCCGTCTCCAAGATCTTGTAGAGCGATTCGATTCTCGGTCAACTGACTCGAACGCGGCTCTGAAATCAACGAAGGCCACGGCAACTGGTCTCCGATATTTATGAAGATTCTGGCGGATGATCCTCATGCTCGGTATCTGGTCGATCTTGTTGCGACCAGGTCAAAAGCCGCACAGTTGCTCACGTTCAAATCGTTCCCGGTGTTCTTTGAATCTTTCACAGATTACTGCTTCCTTCCAGCACCTTGAAAGCAATATTGAACAGCGTGAGCTCTGCATTCGCTGAAAATTTTGCCATGGGGCATGAACCAGGGGGCATTTTGCCAAGAGAAAAACGGTACAAAATTGTGTCAGAAACATTGACAAAATGCTTTTTATGGAGCGAAAAAGCTATTTTTAAGCAAATTTTGATAAAATTTGAGAAATTTTTGGCTTCAGAAGGGACTTTTAGTACAAATTTTGATCAATTTTTTATACTTTGGACCGATTGGAAACAAAAAAATTTTCCAAGAGACGGTTAACCGGGGGGAGCCCAAAATTTTGCCAGGGGGCACGAACCGGGAAGCACCTGTTCTGAAGCAGTCAAGCACCGAACAATGACAGGGGCCCTTCACCCCTCCCACAACTTGGAGAGCACAGCGATATACCTCGATAGTTGCAGCAGATGTACTTGTCACCCTTATTGTGGAATTTAATGACGATGGCGGTACGCCAGTTCTCTGGTATAACCTCTTTGGCCCATACGTCACAGATTATGGCGTGCAGCGTATCAAATAGTTCCGTTGTGATTTTATAGCATTCCGGCGTAATTCCGCTCTCTCCGGGTGGCTTCCCGTTGCTAAAATCTTTGATCGCTTTGAGGACTTGTCACGGGTTGTTGCCGAGTGATCGATCGCGCATTCCTAAAAACCCTTGAAGAGGAGGTCGTAATCTTCTGGCTGATCTTTGTTAAAGAGTTCATCGAAATGTTCTCTCCAACGATTGGTTGCGCGAATTCGGAGATCAGACTCTTAGCCGTGCTGTCGCGCATCATACAACGCATGGGATTCTGCGGCTTTGCGCCTTGTCGGATTAGCTGGTAGAGCCCGCGGTGGTCATGTATCCTAGCTGCTTGGTTTATCTCGTTTGCTAGTGCCTTTAGCTTCTCCTGCTTAGACTCTCTGACACTGTGGTGTAAACTGGATCTGAGAAAGCCTCGGCTTTCCTTTGCTACATGACTAAGCAGCTCGGCTCTCTCTATTATAGGCACATCTAGCCATCGATCCCGTTTCTTCTGTCTCGGTTTCGGTGCAACTTCTCGCAGTGCTCGTGCAGTCAGAAACACAAGACTATGGTGGAACTTGAGAGTCCACTAATCCTGCCAGGGCGGCGAAGCGGTTGAACAGTGAGGTGCAAAACTTTTCTGTGATGCTATTGTCCAGTAGACAGCTGGCGTCGGTTGGACGAGGTTTGCGCTTGAAATGGTTGGCGTCTAGCTTTAAGTGTATCTGCAGCCGTATTATTCCATGGTCGCTTGGAAGCATGTTCCCCCATACGGTCCTACAGTCTCTTGCAGCAGATTTCTATCTTTTTCGGATAAGGACATGATCAAGTTGAAAATAGCACTCGCAGGTGATTGCCAGATGTGCTGCTGCTTTGCAGGATGTTTGAAATTGGTGTTGGCGAAAAAATGTTGTGGAATTCCGCGATGGTTATCAGTCTGGTTCTGTAGTCGGTTCGAGAACCATGACCGAAAGGGCCTAGGACATTGTTTTCGCCCGGTCCCACTTGCGCATTGAAATCATCACACGCTAGGAGGACGCCTCTTACGGGGATGGAGGCTATTAGATGATTGAACCCTTCCGCGAAATCGTCTTTGTCTCCGCGACTGTGAGTATCTGTGGGGCGATAGGCGACAACAATAGATAGGTTGCATGGCTTTGAGCGAATTCTGACGTATGCTAGTCGTGAACTGAACGGATTCCAGCGCATCGCGGCATCTAGACTGTCCTTCCTAATGGCAAAACCCACTTTCTGTTGGCTGCCTGTTTCGTGTCCTGATAACAGAAGGTGGTATTCAGTGTCGGGGGAGCTGATGTCAGTCATGCCATTTCCGGTAATTCGCAGTTACGAGAGTGCGGCTATCTCTATATTACGTGCCGTAAATGATCGACAAAGACGTTCATTCTAGCTTGGCTTCAGCAAAGTTCGAATTTTCCACACGGCAATGTGGCTCGTCTCCTTGCATAATTTGATGCGGTTAGTTGCCTTTTGCCCATTTTCACGTCGCTGACGGCAGCGCAGCGACGCGCGTCGTCTACCCAGAACGTGGTAGTAGAGGCTAGATTTGAATTGTGATCTTTCATTGAGGTTTTCGGAAGTTTGACATGGATTTCTGAGCCCACATTTTTAAGCGGTGGCCCTAGCCTTTGGGGCCCTTTACCATTGACTACAAAGCAGCAGTTGACTTTTTATCGTGGTTTGTCACCCACTATCCACCGGGCAAGTCGGACTTTTTGTCGTGGTTTGTCGCCCACTAGTTCATGTGCCGGTTATAGCCCCAGCGTTGGGTTTCGCTAACCATTTGTCAACGAGGCATTTTGTAGGGAGTAGACATGAGGATCTCTAAACCAACCAAGACCTCACAGCGATGACTGTGACACCTGTTCTAGCTGGTGTTCGCGTACTTCCCCCATGTTGAGTATTATCCTTGAGAGAACTACCACTACGCGCAGACTCTGTGAAGGCGCTGGAGAAAGGTCCAACTGGAGCCATTTTTTACAACGGATATCTATTAGATTATCACGCATTCTGATTACGATGGTTTTGCTATTCAGAGACATACTTTTTCTATACTATATATTATACCTTTTCATAGGGGTTTAAGGCTATTTACGCTCGCTGAACCCGATTTCCAAAATATAGTGAGTTTTCATTCGTTTGGTTATTCTTCGCTTGCAAGGCATCAAGGGTGGTATATAATATATATATTATATATAGGTTTTCGATACGCTGCAGACGATGGTTTGGTTATCTAGAGTCAAGCACGAATATTTCATACCTTTTCAGATGTTTTCATTGATGAACCCGATTGCTAGAATATAGTCTGTCTTCACTATGCTAGTTATGTATTGCGCAAAGGATATGAAGAATGATCTATGTATAGGTTTTTCGGTACCCTCGATGCTATGGTTTGGTGATCTAAGGAATACTTTGCGCGTTTTCTGTTGTTTTTGTTGCGTTTAGGTTCGACGAGGTTTCAGGGTTTTCAATGGGTTCATGGCTACGGAAGGTTTAGTGTAACCAAACACAAAGCGTAGTACATGGTGATTTCACAGAATTACTATTTGATGAAACTACGCTCGCTCTGTTTCACCCTTGCTTGCGAGTAACTAGTTTACATGTGTTTTTAAAAGCCATAAGTCTTAATTTGTTATCATGAATCGCATGACTAGTTTCTATCAATTTTGTAGTCTGATTGTATACAATTGTCACACCATCTACGATCTAAAATAATATTTATGCCGGAAACCATCTGCGATAGAAAGCTGTTCACCTTTGTAAGATTGTTGAATTGCTGGACATTCTTACGATATTAATCGAGTACGCGTGAGTCTGTTCATGTCTTTATTCATTTTAGTACATATCGAAATATTACGAAGAAAGCCCGGACTTGTTTTCGAGTGAAATCCAACAACTTAATCAACTGCGTGATGTACGTCTGTATTGAATATATTAATGCAAGTTTTTACTGAAAATCCACGGATCGGTTGACGTTTGAGGGAGGAGTGACCGCATCGATACTAGTCGATTAGCTGCTTGGTAGTCTGCGCAAAGTTGTTGGGATCACAGTGTTACGGTGTCATTCCTGCTAGCCAGTTGCTGTATTTGAATAAGAGAGGCTACGTATAACTGTCCACACATATAGCAACATGACATCGGGTAATGGTATAGGTAGCTGTTTTTGCCGGAATGTTTCAGTAACCGTCTTCTGTTTCCTGTGCCAATAATGATTAATTTCTGGGTCTTTAAAATTAATGGGTACATGCAATGTATTAACACTCACAAATTTGAAAATTACTGGCTTCTCCATGCGCTGTATATTATGCCAGAGAGCAGAAATTCAGAACGGGCGCAGCTGCCCTGTCCCGGTTGAACGTAACGAAAAATGATAAATTTTTAATGGATGCCTTAGAAACGATGAAAAACATCTTTTTTGAGGTTAAAGCAACTTTTCAAGAATATGTTACTCCTGTTAATGAAATTTTTGAACTCAGAATGCAAATTTCCAAAAATGTCAACTGGTAGTGTTACCGGAAAAAGCAAATATTTTTGCCAGGGGCACCAAAAAAGCCATTCGGCTATCGCCGCCGTACCTGAAACTATAGAGAAGCCATATTACTGCGTTATATAACCTGTACTCAGAAAATCTGTGTATCTAATTTCGCAATACCCATACAGTTTAAAATATGTGGGTTCTATGTGGCACTCGCAAAATTTCGAGGAAATTTTTTATCCGCCACGCCTGCTGCTTTAATGTGAATGATCAGTTGCGTAGTAATAGCGCTAGTACACTGAATACTTTTAAAGATCCTCCTGTAAGCAGCTAATGAAATAATGAAATTCTTTTTTTCCAGCAGCCGTAATACCAAACCATAAACCAAAACCATGTTTGTCTAACCAATCGATAGCTTATTCGCAACGGTTTGGAAGTGCAACCACAAATCTATTTCGCATCTAAGGTGCATCATAACACTTTGAAGATTCTATCAGGAAGTTAGTTCCTAATATAGCACAGTATTAGTGATGTTACCTGAGAAAAATTCCTGTCCTACAGTCCATATAGGCTATGTGAAAAATCTATTTTCAGCTAACAAAAATGAAATTTTTGTCCAGCAGTGTACCAAATCTGCTGAGGCATATATTTTGAGGCAGTTGTGACATACATCATGATGAGATAACGTTTATATTAACACTTGTTAAAGAGTTACACATCAACTTTGAGTACCAAATTTAATTCGAAAAAAAATTTTGCGAATTTACAATTCTGAACCGAAAACCGAAAATATTTTAATGTTGGTACGGGTCATTTTCGGTGAACAACACGATACAATATACAATTTAATCATAATCCATTTAATTTTCTAGTTAATTGAATAAAGGCTTTCTGCATATGCCGAAACAGCTGAAAATGAAATTCAAAGCCGCCGCTTCCCCTCCGATATTGAGTATTTGCTTATTTTAGTGTCTAAGTAGTTATTGAATTGCTGTTGTCAGCAATACATTTTTCGTCGTTCGCAACTCAAAATTTTCTGTGTCGGAAATGGATTAGCAGGAGGACGCGTTTTAGGGGGAAGTTTCCTGTATGGATCGCATTTTGGTAAACTGGTTGCCACTTCTCACTGCGCCCGAAGCCCGGTTTAAGATGAATAGAGACCAAAGAATTATCAGTTTATGTGTATCATTAGAGTGTAATAATTGAAGAACATAGTGTTGTATTGTCACTGCGGTTGATTTTGTGCAGGCGCATTACTTTTTTATTAGCTTACAAAAAGACATGGAATTTGTTTTGGTGAAACTTCGAGGAGGGGACAGAGCGCGTCACAATATATTTGTACCTTAGAAAAACTACTGGCGGTTGCATAATTTCGATTGAGTTGTAGTGATTTTGATGGGTGTACGTGGCAAATGTACTGTTTCTGTTTACAGTTTGTATGAAACAGATTCATGTTTTTTGTTCAGAACGCGGTCAAGGCGTCAATGGATTTCAACGGTTGTACGATGTTGAAAAAATACTATTGTCAATTGCATTTGTTGAAAAATCGCTTTCCGATGGAATCTGGCGAAGAAGTTGCCGTCTCGTTTACATGGTACATCCCGGAACATTTTATTCATTTTTAATAGATTGTCTCAGCTAATCGTTTGATGGCTATTCCTCTGCGTTCCCAAAATAGCTAAAATACCGGAGTACAATGCATGGTTTATTGGCACATGAAGTCTTACTTAATGGACGTGGTGTCATAGATATTGCAAAATTTGTGTTGCGTAAACTTAACGATAAGTTATAGGAAAGCAGCGAAACTAGTAGGTTAAACGGTCATTCTTAGAAACCTTGGCAATTTTTTCAGTGTTACTGCCTATATGTATTTAAGTCTATATCAGCAATTCGACATTTACGACATGTAAACTGTGTGGCTTATACAATGCCGTAAATAGCAAATTTTAAGCTCTAATATTTACATAAGTGCATCATTTTATTTGAGTAGCCGCTTCCATTAGACACGTGGGGACGCTTCCATGCCTAGGAAACGCTTTGTACAGCTTTACTGGCCGCTCCACTGACTGGAGGAAGGGAGCCGCCAGGATTTTCGACCGTCCTGTTATTTCGGCAGTTCCCTCAGGTCATGTTCTCAAATAAATTTTGGCTTTCCCTGATCAACCATCTCAAGCACCGCCAGGTAATTTTACGTGGCATCAAAAATGATCGTTCTTACAAAAACAGTTACAACAAAGTTCGATAATAATGCTTATATTTCGGCCATTTTTGAGAAAATCCTAAGTAAAATGATGCGCGGTGGGCAGAAATACGTGTTTTCAGTAGGTAAATAATAAATATGCAACAAACGTCCAATATTGTAAATGCATGAATAACGCGAAAAATGCAATTCTAAAACCGCCCAATTGACATGGGGGAACGGTTTTCTCCAGGTAAGAGGGGGAAATTCTACAGGTATTTTTATTTACCCCAGGGTGGAACTGTGGGTCTTCGACTCAAACCTCCCCCAAGTGAAATTTTGTCCCTGTGGAGGGCCAGCTTCAAAGTGTATGTGGATAACGGCCTGGAGACAGTTTTCTAAAATTTTATTGCATACAGTATGTTTTCGCCTATTTATATTCGAGTACCGAACAGCCGGTAGGAATAGCCTCGCTCAATTTGGTAGCTGTTGGCATTGCTCATTGTGTATGTCTTAACGATTGATATTTTAGGGATTGAGCAAACAAGTAGGCAGTGTTACATATAATTACAATTTGTCGTGTCTTCACCAACCTAAGGTTTGAGACTGTTTATTATTCAGCTTGTTTCATATTAACTAAGTAGGAACAGATCTTTCAGTCACATCTAATGTTTAATGTAAGAGTACTTAAAAATAAATAATTATTAGCTATGTAAAGTATACTTTTTTCTGAGAAAAAACTTGAGCGGCCTATCTTAGGTCTACACTAGTTTTGTCAAACTGGAATATAGTTATTTATTGACCGTGCCTAGATGACTCTAAAAGTTAAATATCTTGGTGTGCCATTACCTAGGCTTCAGATGTATTGGCGTGCGCCCTTGTGCCAGACGGTCACATAAAGTCAGTTCGCCCATACAGCTATAATTTTTGAACGTTCGTTTTCGGACAAGGGTGCCTGATTTAGATGTCGTGATTTATTGGCTCGTGTCAGCCTTTGCGTTATTATGTTACATATTTTCATCCTCATTGTATTACGGCAAGTTTTAGGTTGGATAAATATTTCGATATGCCGAGTCCTTTGTGTTACGATGATATAAATTTCGAATTGTGTTGTATTTTGCACAATATTGGTGCTCTACATTCGTATCTTGGTGCTCTCGATAGCCGCACTACGTCCGAAGTAAGTCGATGTCTGGTTTACACTCATGTGTTCGAGTGTGCCAAATATATGTCATATTAAAGATTTTTACAGCAACCATTTGTAGGTTTAGCTAGTTTCTCAGCCACGCAGCCTTCCAAGATAATAAATATAGTTAACACGCTGCTTGAGCGATGTCAGGCAAGCGATACCAATAAAATTTATATTAAATATGTTGTAGACATCATCTCCGTCGCACAGGCATGGTGCGTAACGCTCGGACAACATATTTTGAGTTCAATACCCGACGCACATTCAAAGTGGTATTTTTACTATCGAAATTATAAAAATGATACCAGTTGTTTTCTTCATTTGCTAAAAATTTTATCAAAGGTGCGTTAACCTAGGACACTCTAAACCAAGGAGCGTTGTATTTTGGTATGTGACATAAATTGCGGGATTCCCGGTGTTTGTTCCTATACGCATAGAAATTCTCACGATTTAGTATTTCTAATATAAAGCTCTAAACAGTTGTAAGTAAATTTTGTATAACCACATTTTTAGCTTCGGTATTCTAGTTCTGTAAAATATTGTGGCTTCTAGTTCGACGAGGTTTCCCGAGAAAACACTTATAGTACTGTAGCACTCAAGAAGGTTTAGAAATAAGTTTTTGGGCCTACGTACACAGTCTGTAGTTTTACACGGGTGATTTTGGTATTAAAAATCGATAGATCTCATAGAAAGGAGTGGAGCGGTACCTATTACGACCGGATTCGGTCACTGGTTCCTGATATACCAGAAAACCGTCGATATCGGAAATTAGTCATTAGGTTTCGTTTTTTTTCTTTTTTTCCATCAAGGACTAACTTGTCAACGATATTGTCTGATGGTGTTAAATTTGGTACCAGTCGGCGCGGCCTGAGTCCATGTTGTTGCGGGACTCGTTGTTTTTGATATTTCAAGGTTGAGCCGAGTTATGACCAAAAAGCCGGCCAAATTGGACCATTTTCTGTCAAAAAAGTCGGGACATAGGATTTTTTGGAAGTGCTGCAGAAATTTTTTTTGTTTTTTATTTTTTGCTTGAACTAAATACCTTGCTAACCAAACAAAATATATTTGTTAGCTGTATAAGTACAATAGATAAATTTAAATTTTAACATTAAAGGAGACGAACTGTTCTCGTGCTTAACATGATATTACTCGTTTTTTGGCCGTTTGGACCGAGTACACGGTTTAGGTCCGTTAAAAAGTAATCTTGTTCAAATTCGGCATTCTAGTGACTGTAATGCATTATTTTGGCCTACGTACGGACCTTCCTATACTTCTAAAATCGGACTAATGGCTTTTTCGGAGGCCAAAAAATTTGATTTTTCGTATCTGGCGCTCTTAAAGTGCGATTTACATCTTTAAAAAAGTAAACTTGATCAAATTTGGCACTTTAGTTATTCTGTGAGCACCATTTTGACTACCAGCTGTATATAAATGAAATTTTATCATAGCGTAGGGGAGATTGTGTATATGTGTGATCTACCACAACTCGGTGACGACTAAACCGATTTTCATCATTTTGGGCTCATTCGAACCGGCATAGTCGATTTACCGTGGGTATTTTCGAGCGATTTTGATTTGACGTCTGGTTCCGGAGTCTGAGGTCAAAAGTTTTTATCCAATTTTACACCATTTTAGTAGCCTTCACGGAAGTAAGGTTATTTTGGCTTAACTTTCGAATTTGTTTACCTGGTTGATTTTATTTCATAATAAAATAATAAATGCCGGTACTTCTTTTTTGTTTTTCGACTAGGGCTCCGGGGCTGGAGTTATGGGGTTTGAGGTATGGCACCCTCGTGGTTCCTCTGCCCAAAATTCGAAAATTTGCTCTGACGTCATCGGCGGGTGAAAAGTTTCACTTGGGGGTTTTCGGGCATGGAAAACTCATTACCGGTGTTGGTTTTGCTCTGTGGCTCATAGTTGCATGGGTACGGGGGCATGGCGCCCCCATGGTTCCTTGACCCAAAATTTCTAATTTTATTGTGACATCCTGGGGGGCTGATAGCTTGCGCTTGGTGTTTTCGGGCATAGGAAATTTATTACCTGCGTTAGTTTTGTATGCTTCACTAAGCTAGAAATCCGGTAGAGTTACTTGGTTATAAATGCCGATAATACAATAATTGGAAGATGTTCACACACACTAAATGCAACAGTTGAAACCCAAACACCGAAAACATCATGCTTTGTTGATCATTCCGTTTTGCTTGCTTAATGGCAGTGGTTCAAAATTTACTGTTGTTTACAGGAATATTATAAAATGAAATGATTATAATATTGCTACTGCAATTACAATACCACGACCCACTTCAGCCGATGTTAACAAAATAACGTTAGCCATTGGCGAATGCATAAAAATGTCTAAGTTAAAGATCATGTCAGAGTTCCCACTATAATGCAGGTTGCAGAAAACCTGACATGAATATCCTAGGGTAAAATTCTAAAGTTAGTTCTGAACCCAGGCTTAGACTTAGAGTGCGCGATACTTCGAAGTAAAACTTTTGGTTTACACATGACATTTTGAGTAATTCTGTGTTTATCCTGTGTATGGAACTTTCCTTCTACATATAAAATGACAATAACTTTCAATCTCCACTATGTCCAAGATACCGTTTCAAGCGCGTCTCCTTAACTTATTATTTCTTTAAAGAAATAGAAATCTAAAAATTGTGGTTTTAACTTCCTAAGGGCAATCCAATGTTTTATACTTTTAAGACAAAATATTTAGTACAACTACCATGTATTCCTGGAATTGAGGTTACCTTGAATAGTTTTTATATTGCAGCATGTTGCTGTCATAATGATGTCTATTTCAATTTTATATTCCAGTGGAAACATAAGTTATTTACGTTAGGGGTTGGGAAACCCTTTTCAACTGTATTATCGGCATTTATAAATAAAATTTCATTTATATACAGTTCCTAGCGTAATAGATCCATGCTGGATCCTTACGAGATCAAATAATCCCTGCCACATGATAATGGGCAACATTTACGAATTTTGAGTCCCGTACTGCCATAGGAATTAACCCTTAAGATTAGCGCTTTGAATAAACTGCGCAACCCCGTCTCGACCGAGTGTGTTTGTGGTTTAGCGATTTGGTTATATACTGTATGAGTTATCTGATTATAATCGACGTATAACTCACCATTACCATTCTTGTGTGTGTCGTGTTGGTTTTATGATTCGTTACAATTATTGCCATTATTATTATTATTATTTGTTACTAATGCCATGTACCCATTGTACCGTTTAGTGTCGCCATAACGACGCTTTTATGTACGTATACCATGCATGGCGTGATTATATTTTTGTTACCGCTTTGAAGGTATTGGCCTATGTTTGCCATTGAGTTCACTGTATGAACCTAACTGTATCGCATTATCGTATTATTCTATTGCTATAAGTGTATCTATGTGCTCGGCTGGAGGAACCGAGTCTGGATCTGGGACCGTTTTGTGAGGTGTTTTAGTGATTGGCAGCCCCATTTACTTGCTTTGCCCCCGTTTGTTTGCTTTTCGACTTCTTGTTTACACAAATGTCAGCCCGTTGTACATAAGAACATATATCTATATATCAGTCTATAAGTATAATAAATACATATATTTAATACTAACATATTAATATATTTATTAAGTAAATAAAGTAGTTAATAAATAAGTTTAATAATAAATTTTTAATGAAATGTATATATTGTTTATCCAGTTTATATTTATTAATTCAATATTAAAATGATAGCAAATTCATATATTTATTAAATAAATATTTTTGAATTAATTATAAATTTATTAATAATTATATGTTTATAGAAATTTTTTATATTAAAATAATAAAGAAATATAATTTAATAAATAATTATGGGATTATTAATATGTATGTTTTACTTAATAATAAAATAATAGACTTACCATACTTAATATAGATAATTTTATTAATATATTAAGTAAATATTAAAATAATATTAAAATTATAAGGGTCATTTCACGAAACCATGTCATTTTAGTCGGGGGGGCTACATCGGCACTTTTTGGCCCATACCACCAGTCTTTTGTAAGGAAATTTAATGTCGCTGTGAGATGTAGTAATAGCATATCCGACGATCATAACGAGGTATGGTGGACCTCTGTACCCCAAACATAGCAGGAGCCAGAGGCCCTCAACCCGGGTTGGTCAAATGAAGCCAAAAACACATGTCCTAAAATATAAACGTTCGCCGTATCGCTTGCACGTGATACATATATGTGTTTTTCATTTCACTGTGATCCAATGGTATTTGCTAATTTTTCCGGAAAAACTTGGGAGTAAGCATCGACACTGAAGCTGACGTCAAGCTTCCGAAAATTGTTTTCGTGACATGTAGCCCCCCCCCCGACCAAGGTCAAATCTGGCAGCTTTCAGACGCTGGTAAATAACGTAAAAGTACACTAGCGCCAACAATGCTATATAGCGGTAGTCGCAATCAGTACAGGTGTTATTGAAAAAAAAAGAATATCAGCGTCTGTCCATGTGTTATTTCATTATGAGGTCGAAGGTCTTAAAATGCCAAAAATGGGGTATGCAAAATGTAGCCCCCCCCGACCTGACCAAACTTAAATTTAGAAAAGCCAAATTTAGCATACAGTCTTACAATAGGCCGGATATAAACATAGTAAAGCCCCACTAGAATCGACCCATCTATTAAAAATTTTTAATGAAAATGTAGCCCCCCCGACCTGGACTGTAGCCCCCCCCCGACCGCATGTATAATAAAAGTAATCGAAGGTCGCAAGAATCATATTAGTATATAAGTTCATCATCATTGCACTATGATATGGGGCCGTGCTGTTAACTGGGCAGCTAGGAAACCCTTCTGCCTGCCCGCACAGCTATTACACGCATTGTCCTTGGTATCATCACTTAAATGTAAACTGGTCATAGATAAATTGTATTTGTTTTACACCAGCTTACATATAGAATGTATAGAAGTAGCTAAAGTTTGGCGCGTTGCATGTTGTAGGAAGCTGTAGCCCCCCCCGACCTGAGGTGTAGCCCCCCCCGACTTAACATATCGGGGTGCCATTTTTTACAAGGCCTAAGGATCTGCCTGAAATTTTTTCTCAGACGTCCCCGCTCATGGTTGGTTTGTGAGCATAAAATGGTATCTGTAGGTGCTGTCTCCGTTGCGCTAGAAAAACTTGTGCGACAGGCTTGTTCTAAATTGGTCGATTTTAACCCCAATAATGCCCTAGCAGCATCAATTTTAGGTCGCAATTGCTCCAAATGGCTTGACTAGGACAATTTTGGATGGACTTGCATAAAAACAGACCATGGTTCGCGTGTCACTCCGTCAACACTACAGAATAATGACTTATTTCGGATTAAAATTTGACCCCCAGGGGGGCCCTTTCCAACCCCTGTAGCAGGTTTCAGGTAGCTCGTTTTGCATAGAGACCTCGATATTCGAAAAATTCAGGGTGTTTTACATCGGAAGGGGTCTAGACACTGTACATTCGAAAACGTTTCATTTTGGCTTCAAAAAGTGGTGTTTCAAAAGTACATGGTTTCGTGAAATGACCCATAAATGATATAATTAAAAACCATAAAATGGGATTAATTTGGGTCTAAAATTCGGGAAGATAGGAAGGGTCAAGTGACTCGGACAGTTAGGGATTAACCTGTCTGCGAAACTAGGGCGAATCGTCTCTAACTGAAACGATATTGCTGATTAAAATGAGGGACTCCGAAAGGGTTGCCAAAATTTGGCGTCCCCAAACAATTTTAATGATCCCATACATACATCAATGAGGAAAAGACCGGAACCCCGGTCTGCATTAATTTATCTCTGATTGGTCGGAGACTGAAAATACAGTCGGGGTTAGATGTACCGACTAGAGATCAGAGTTCAATCTTACTTCAGCAGCACAGAGTTCGGTCGGTTTTACAGATCGGCTCCGATGGTCGTAATTTTGTAGTTTAGTGGTCTGTTTCCTATGGACGTCTAGTGTCCTTGGACGTTTGCTGGGTCGACATGTGTAATACGGGCAGGGAAGCATGTTCGTAGAGCCCTATGGCATTTTTGTCAGAGAAGGAGAAGCCTGCAGTGAAAACTGTTGATGTTTCAGAGAGGGTATTGATAAATGAGTCCAAATTTATAGCAGCAGGAACCCCCTCTGCCCGCACTTCTTTTCTTGGTAGCCCTAACCGAATTGGTTTATCCAGCAGGCTGCAGGCCCAAGATCCTGAGCGGGTGCCTGTTAATTACACAGCCGCAGCCATTCTGAACCCCCTTGGTCATGAGTTAAGACAAAATAAGTCACGACACTCGCGACGATTGGCTTTTACCTGGTTTCCTGAGTCAAGATAGGAGTACAATTTGAACCTAATACGACCGAGGCTAAATAAAACTTTTTGCAGTAATACTTGGAACGCAAAACGTAATATCCTTTGCCATCCTTTTGATCTCGAGCATGATTATACAGCCATATTCATGATTTTACGCCTATAGTATGCTATATTCATACATCTATGGAGTGATGCCACGAGTCTTTACAAATAAGTGCCGAAGACATATAAACTATCCTTGTACAATATTCCCTCCAGGAATTTCGCTGAAATTCTGTTAAATCATATAGAGGGTCGCCGATTTGCCATGAGTCTTTACAAATAAGTGCCGAAGACAGATAACCTAACCTTGTACATTATTCCCTCCAGGAATTTCGCTGAAATTCTGTTAAGTCATATAGAGGGTCGCCGGTTTGCGGAATAGAATAATAATATTTATTAATATCTTATCGGCTCCATGAATCTAGTAATTCGAAAATGTTACGCCCCTACTCTAAGTTAAAAATTAACATAGCTCAAAATTCCCTCCATGTATTTTGTTTAAATTCTGCTAATTCATATTTGGTCTCGGAAATGCGACGTTAAGGTTGAGCGAATTCAACCGACCGGGTTCCTTTGCCAGGTGACTGAAAAGGCGCTTTACCCGCCTAAAGTTTCAACCGTCGATATATCAAAATTCCTTCCAGAATTTTCGCAGAGAAAGGCTGGTACAATCTTTGGAAGTTCAAAATTTGGGATTTGCCACACTATTTTGATACATTAGGATGAGGACCATAGTCATGACTGAGGGACAGAGCTATTTGGCAGCGTAAACCTATGTACATCTTAGTAGGAACCTTCTTGACGGCTGTAATTACCTTTTCTTCTCTTGGAATAAATCCGCGGCAATAAATAGTAACAAGGAAAAGTAGACAAAATTTCTATAGGGACTGAGATATTGACGGTGTATTATTTTGTTAGTTTCTGCACAGAAGCTTACTTAGCTTACGAGCCTCGTCACCCTTAAATTAGCACGTTGAATCGAATTTGAGCTAGCTAAATAAATTTCTAATTCTTTCCTCCTTGCCCCGAAATTGACATGAATTCAGACATTCATATCATATATTTATATATACAAATTATGTAAAGGGCCAATAAAATGGAGCTTGCATGAAATGTCGCATTGGGACGACCTTGACAAGCGGTTCGTCGGCTTAGGTGTGTGCCCATATTACACTAATACCATACTTCGCAGCCATCACGCGCTACTCGATTAAAATAGAAAATGATTCCCTTTTGAGCAGTAGAGTTCGGACATATAATTGATATGGAATTTAGTTAAGTAGGTTAAGTCTTTTCAATACGGCTGAGCTCGTGAAAATTGGAAATTCAAAAGTTATAGTAAATATAAACCTGGGCGGAGCAAACGCCGCTCAAGTTTTATACAAATTTACGCAGTAATATGGAGTTGGGTCAAGTTTCATAACCGTATTATCATATTCAGCTTAATAGTGAGATTTGCAATTTCTCTCGTTTCCTCCCTCTGTTTATATTTCATCACTGCAGTACGCAGTATCGGAATCTCGAAGCTCCGATACGCTGTCACTGCAAAAGTAATATCAAATTTATTATAGTTGGTACATTTGATTGTGAACGGCAAATTTTTGCGCAGAAATTTTAGCAACAACGTGAGAAGCGATGTCGGGTCTGTGGGGCTTCGATCCGACGGACAATTTTTGAAAGGACCTGTGACCCGGGCCTTCGAAATGGGTCAAGTCTAGCGTCTGTGCAAATTTTCACAAAGAAAGGCTGGTACAATTTTTAGGAATCTACATTTTGGGGTTTTCCACACCGTTTGGTTAGGTTAGGTTAAGAAACTAGGCCGAAATGGAGTAATGTGGGACCATGAATTGAGATAAATTTTGTAGGAATACTTCATTACGGTTACCATGAACGTTGGTTCTCGTGGAATAACTCCACCGTAATAATTAGAAATCAAGAAAACTTGACCTAAATTTCTATAGGGATTGAAACCTTTATGGAGTGTTTTTGGTAGCAGCTGCACTGAAAATTAACTGCTCTAGGACACTGCTAATGGACTCTGCGCCATCGGCACCCTTACGCTGAATTGAACATTAGCCATTAAGAAATTTAATCCCTGGGCCCACACCGGAAGATGACGTAAATTAAAATATTTGTATAATATAGCTATACAAATTATTAGAATGTCGAATTGAACAGAACTTACTTAAAATGCCGCACTGGGATGCCCCTCACAAGTGGGTTGTCAGCTTAGGAGAGCCCTAACGCTACACTAGTACCAAAGTTTCGTAGCGATGACGACCGACCAGATCGAAAAAACAAAATCATTTCCTCTTGAGAAGAGTTAGGACATACAAAACACTAGGAACCAGCTAAGTAGGATAAGCGTTTTAAACCGGCTTAGCTCGTGAAAGTTGGGGGTAGCCCGAAGCGGTTCACTGCTTCGGCAGTGGTTGCGCGCGAACTTACCCACAATGTTCCCTGTTTTAAAATAAGGACAAGTTAACTACCCCAATAGATAGCTTACGAAATCACACATAGGACGAACCAAATGAACGATTTTTAACGACCTGGATATAATGTTTCCGCACTGGGCCGCCAATTATTGCGATAGTGCGAAGTTGGATATAGCAGTTGTATATAGTCCGTTCGTGAACTGTTGGATTCGAAGTGATTCCTAAACTCCTCAGAAAATTTCTATATGTCAAATTATTAATACTTTGAGTTATTGTTACATCATTCTTTATCTTATGAACTAAGGGCTGAGGTAACGCCTCTAACCCTTACCCGATTGTACCAGAGCACTGTTCTGTAATTTCGGATGCGATTGTCGATATGGATAATCACCACCAAATCAAATCGCCGTAACTATTCCAATCTGCACTTACCCCGAAAACCCTTTCTTTTCTTTGTCCTTTTTCTTTGAGTATCTTGCGTAGAGCTACAAGAAAGAAATGTAACAGAGAAGAATAAAGTTACGGATTTAGTAAATTTAATATTTAGCAAAGTAGCTTTAGTTTTGAAGACATTTTATGAACTGGCCAGGATGGAGCCCAGGGATGGCTTGGTGGGCCAGAACCTTCAATAGGTGTTCCTCAACGGTTGCTGGTGAGGAAGCTAAATGAGTGGTGCTCAAACACAACTTCTTTGCAATTATCAAGTCAGAAGGTGTGCAGAATCACTAAGTAGTTTCTTCCGCACATAGATGCACCAGCTACATCCTACATAGTCAAACTTTGCAAACGGCGAGACAGGCTCTTAGTGCAACTAATGACAGACCATTTCTTGCAGAATTATCACCAAGTAAAGATAAGCAGATCTGACTCAAGCATGTGCGGACTGGAGGAAGAGACTGTGGAACATTTCTTTATTAAATGTGGCGTTTTTAATGAAAAACGCAAGGTAAGTTATGGTTCAGAGAATCTAGGGATTATCAACAGGGACTTTAGGAAAATTTGTAAATACATAGTAAGACCGAAAAGACCGATATTGAGAGATACTGTGCAACGGATCATACAGCTGTGTCCGCAGACCTGTAGGTCTCAAATATATAATTTATCTCTGGTAAATTTAATATTTAGCAAATTAGCTTTAGTTTTGAGGAGATTTGGTTACACGAACCACTAATTTGTACAATAGTAGTGATTTAAATTATCAGTATTATCTGCACCATAAGATGATTTAGGGTCATATATAATTTCGACTTTTGCGTCGTGGTAATAAGCGTAAGACTGTTTTAAGAAGTTGTCGTGCTTCGGAAATCAACCTCTAGGAGCTAGACTAAGGTTAGCTAGAACTAGCGAAGTTCCGACCCTGTCTTCTAGTACAAAAAGGTACTTGTAACTTCCCGCGTGGTACAGGAAAAGTGAACTGCTGGAGAAAAGATCAACTTTTATTTAGTTAATGCCCGATATTTCGTCTGTTGGGATTTATGATAGCCGTGCTTATTGTAGTAATCCCGAAGACGGTTCCGCCGACCGAATCTAAATCGCGGATCTCATTTGACCTTCAAATTAGTTCAAAACTAACAATTTGGCAATCTTCCCTAGATCCGACTCGATCCAACAGCATCTGAGAATTATACAAATTTACACTAAATTCCCAGACAATAACGAAATACCAATTTCCCCACGTTTGACAAGTTAAGTTTTACGTACAAAACAGTAGAGATAATATCGGAGATAATAAGAAATATTATTTCTTAGGAAACATGTCTTTTATAAAATGTTTAAAAGTTAGATTTTGCGTCCTAATCTTCTTTTACGGAGACCTCTGTGTCAGAAAATAACGCATCCACACTGCACACCTTTGCTTCGCAGTGGTACACCAGTGTAACCAGTAAAATGGCTACGCACAGACCTGTTTTCAAGTCAGAATTTAGTTGAGTTTAAGCACTAAAATATATATATTAATATACATACATCCTTGTTCTCGCTTCTGTTCGTGTCGAGCTGGAATGAACTTACCGAACGCAAAAACCATTCACTAACCCTTTCGAAACTATTACCAGTGAACGTAAAATTCACCTTACTTTTAGCTATCCTTCCAAGTCGGTATCAAATCTCTGTTCCTTATTACGTATATATTGAACTTTTGCCGTATTTGGCACGCTGGTATAGCCACGCTAGGTATATTAAGTTCCAATGAACTGGCCGTCGGATAAATTGGAATATAGCTAAAATCTAAGTGACCGCGAACACCGCTTGCCGTTTAAAAGTTCTCTACTCGATTATACGTACATATGTATCTCTCTGTCTATGATAAAGATACCCCCGGGAGCACCAAATCCCGACCCAGGAATAGTGAAACTCTGTTACCGGGAAAAATAAATCTTCACATTCGATACATATCGGATCGTAGGATACAGGATTATATATAGCTAATTGAATTTGTGTGCACTGTCATGTCATGTCATTCGAACGAGTCCCATCATTTCGGAGTCGTACTTCAGCCGTTGCCATGTATTTACTTTTACTATTCGAAGTTGTCATCGATTCGTTATATATGTGTATATCATTATTGTTGCTTATATACCGTATATCGTTTATCCGTATCGTGTGTCGTAGCCATTTGATTCCATGTAGATTAGGATGAGCAAACTACAATTACCACCTTTCCCCCGTCTTAAATGGTGTCCTCGAAGCGTACTTTCTATCCCGGCAATTATTAATTGATTTAGTCGCCCTTGGCTTAGCTGAACCAGCCAACCGACGTTTTGCTATTAGCATCGAGTGAGTAGTTCTCACTTGACGCCTTTAGATAACTGATCCTCACACGATTCATATTTTAGCCTACTCCCGTGAGGGTAGGTGCAGCCGTCGTCAAAGGAATTGACAGCGATTAGCGAAAGTTGATCTGACCCATACGGCTGTAGTGTTCGATTAAGAGTGCGAAAACCTCTCGAAAACCTCTACTATTACAACCCGGATGACGGATTACTATCGTATTACTTTGACCGTTGCCCTATGATGTGTAAGTACGATTTGCTTATCAATAAATAATCATTGAAAAACTTCCATGGTGATCCTGTGATTTTGATGTCCTGTAGCGATACGTATTGAATGGGTTTGAACTCGTCGCCCCTGTCGACGACCTACGTGCAGGCTTGGCGTCAAGAGGCCGCCAGCCCTAGTATGGTTCGCCGATTCCGTAACTACGACTCAAGCGACGAGATTTTCTTCCCGAACTCTCCTCCATCGGCGATAACAATAGAAGCTTGAAATAAACCACAGCGATCCGACGTTAAACGTCTAGGGAATGGCGGACCCTATTGGGGGCTACTGGCCAAATAAATCAGATCATTGCTTTCGACACTTTCCAGGTGGAACGAGGACAGGGAGTAGTAGTATGGTCTCTGACGGAGCCAACCTCCCTGGGGACCTCAAAGATGTATAATCTACAATACGTGTGCAACCCATCCGGCAGGATCAAAACACATACTGTGAAGCGCCCCTGCGCTTGCTAAGCTCCGTAGATTCTTGGGACCCACCCAGAAGAGCAACGAACCCATTAGGTCTACCCTAGAGGTTAGGATAGCCGAGGTCGTATGGGCATTGCATTTTGGAAGTGCGCAATACAGCAGCGTCACATCGATTACACTAGATACTCTTGATTTTGTAACCATACTTAGTCAAGTGCAACAAATACCTGTTTTTGTCATTTTAGCGACTGAATGAAAAGTGTTCAACGTTTTTTCTTCGATATTGTAGTGAGTCAAATAACTAACATAGAGCATGAGAGAATATTATAAAAGCTTGCCATTGGGGATCTATGTTCTGACCGTTGTTGATATTTTAGTGAGTGAAATAAGAAAGGGCTTTAGAGAATACTTTGAACAATACACAGTACGTGTTCAGTGTTTTGCTTATTTTCGAAGTTTTAGTCAGTGAAATAACGAAAGGCATTGTTATGGCTGAAAAAGCATTTTCAGCTGGACTTTATAAAAATTGAACAAGGCTGCAATAACCATGAATTCCGTTTCCCGTTAGGGAATTTTTTCTAACTTGTTCAATAATTTTGGGCCAATGGAGGCTTGTTTTTATCGTGAGAAGCAGAAATAGCCTGGGGCTCCCTCCAAAATACTGGAAGGCTATATTCAATATATACCCCTTGAGATTTATGCACCCACATTTTGAGAAGTCAGGCGGATTTAAATCGCTGTGTATTGAAAAATGCTAGGTGACACCACCCACTAGAATTCGGACCATTTTTAACTCTTCTGTGACCTCTTGTGCCAAATGGGCTCAGCGTCGTTATGTTAGCCGTGTTTGTCATCTATGTACGTGCACGATGCACGTGCGCTGTTGTGTGCTCGCTTTGTAAGATCTTATACGGTATCCTGCTTCACTGTACTTCCCTTTGAATCGTACAGCCGGAGCTCCATTGCGACGACCGGATTGAGTTCATCAAACGTCGTACGATTTAGTGTGCATAAAATGGTTAATAGCCATACATGACTCCGTTTGCGCACTGTTTTCACCTGAAATATGCTACGGTTTCTGATTAGTGCTTCATACAGTCTTATGCAATCGTGAAATCTTCACAAAGAGGAGAGGGTGCTGTTCAACTATTGCCTATCAGCGCGTAACAAAACGTGGAAAAATAGTGTATACTGACTTATGAATTAATAGAAATATGTTATTTATTCTTACTGATAAATATAATATTGTCTTTTGTTATCGTTATTTCGTGTACACTTCAGGGCATGAAAATATCTTGCACTCATTTCCAGTGCGCTGCTTGGTGCTTCCAACAGTTGCGCGATGTGTTTAGTTGTGAGAAATACAGCACTGATTTCGACCGCGGACTACTGTCGTGGTGCAGTGCCATTATGCTGGTAAGTCTATAGACAACCGGCTTTTATTTTTCAATACATTGTGCCTATCCGTTTCGTCTTCTTATGAATTCCAACGTTATGTAATTGTTAAACGGACGTTGGATTTGAGGAGGTACCCGATATCTTGGATAGCGTTTTGGCGCAGAATATTTTCTGTAGGGTCGTCGTAATAATATAATTAAATTAGCTGACACTTGTGACATATTTCGGCGGGCGCAAAGTGATGTAATAATATATTATAAACGGTTTCTTGAATTCAGTTCGGGGAATTATAAGCGTTTAATATCTATTCTCGACCTACACTCTTATTCTAGTCCTGGACGCTTACGTCAGAAATTTTTCAATGAACACGGAAGTCGTCATGTCGCAGTGATGGCACTGCGAAACTGAAAAAATAAAGCTGACTTCAACTAGTAACAATGGTGATTTGGTGTAATGCTCATGTTCGGTAAAGCAATGAAGTCGAGTAACGGTCGCACGTGTTTTGCTATAATAAAGTTAAATTTGAGTGGTGATATTGTGTCTCAAATCTTTTGGTTCCAGCTATTATAGAACGACGGGCCTTTAGAAACAGTTGGCATTATTACCAATGGCCGATTATAATCTCGACTCTGCTAAAGAGTATGCTCTCTTCAGCTTTTGTTAACGTTCGGGTTACATGGCGGTAGTTTTCGGTCACACGACGAGGTTTATGATCCTCTTGTTATTCCTACCGTCACGATGTTCTTGGACGCCCAGCGTGTACCAATGCCAGTGTCTTAGAACATTAATTTGCGCCTGTCCTGACCATTAAGCTCAGACGCTGCCAGGTTCCTGGGATGCCGAACATTTTTGAAAAATTTTTCAAAAATATTCGACCTTTTCAGGCATCGGGGGATGGGTTTGACCTTAATGGTCAAGAACATTGTGGTATGTTAATAGTTCAAGCACGTGGTTGGATATGGAATAGTGGTCCAAGAACCTGGTGGAGATATAGATTTGGTGTTTCAAACACCTGGTGGAGGTATAGATGTGGTGGTCGACCCATCCAATGGATCATTAACCTGATAGGGGATTAAGACCGAAAACTACCGCGACGCACTGCTGACATTAACAAGTGGAAGGTGAAGAATGTCACACTATTTAGCAGAGTCGACTGTCATCGAGTCTTTCTATCTTTCTAACATTATTAACACCTAAAACAGGCTCTGATTCTTTTTCGGTATCTTTATTCGCACTAAAACTGACAAGGCCAATTTAACTAAGGCGGTAGTTACATAGCCAATCTCTGCATAGGAGTGAGACGCATTTTATTTTAGAAGTCCATTCTCCTGTTTCGTTTGATATTGATCTAGGGCATATTTCTTGAATCCCTTTTGAAATATTGGAATTTGTTCGGTTCTTTCTATTATAAATTGAAGTACGACTTGACTCTGGCCTTTCTACGACATTAAAACTGTATTTATTTGGGGGTTTTGAACTGCGCCTTCTTAGCTCCAAACCTGAAATACCTGGAGGATTACCCAGATTATCTGGGGAATGCATTATTACCATTTTACTGTGTTCTTTATGCGTTTATAGCATGTGTATAGTTATTTTTGCTGTATATATATTTATTATTTGATTGCTAAATCTACAAATTTCTCCAGGCTGCGCTTCATTTTACTCAATAATCTATCACAAATAATAGAAGTATAAGCATTAATATTGAGTTTTGTCATATCAAAATACCTGGGGAAGGTTCTTGGTGTAAAATTCAGTTGGGGAATAAAATAGGTGAACCGCAAAAGACTGCGAAAATTATGCCTTCTTGCTCCTCTCTGGAGAGACTAGAGACGTTTAGCCGATCATTGTCGGTTAAATCTCGAACAACAACAATGGTATCATGACTATGTCGCGATATACGCAGACCATCGCGTTATCCAACAGTCCTTGTTGTAGCAATAAAGTGGATAAAGGATTAGGCATTAATCTGTTGAAGTGTCGCCATGGGTGCTCACCGCCAAGGTTTTTCCGATGGGGAACTGGATGGGTTCTAATGAGTGACTTTTAACCAATAGCAAAAAGATGTTTTTGAATTTTCAGAGCTTTCAAAAAGATGTGTTTTATTCGGTCGATTTGTTTGCCCGTTTCTTGGTTAAGTTGGATTGTGATTTGGTATGTTTAGGCGCAAGCGCAAGAATGTATATTGGAAAAGTCGCTGGTCGACAATCGCAAGGCATCGATTATTGCCAAGGTCGCTATTCAAGTCGCCGAATACTACAAACAATGTTCCAAATTGCTCGAGCAACATTCCTCGATTGAAGAAATTGTCGGTCATTCCAAAACAAAAGTTTGTATATATCTAAGTGACAGCATTATAGTTGGCTTTTGACAAAAAGTTTAAGAATACAATCGTGGGGACTTAAACTGTAAACATAAACTAGTTATTGTGCATCATCGCTGGAATTACTTTTTTATCGCGATATGTAGGAAAAATAACAAGAAGGTACTTTATACAGTTAGGTGTTCTGATGTGGATCGGAATTCTTGTAATTCGTTTGCTGCCAGTTAAATCGAGTTGTTCATAATAAAGTATTTTGTAATATTTGTAACAGATCCATACTGGATCGTTACGACGTGGATTAATCCTGACCATAGCCTAATGGCAACATTTTATCGAAAACCCTTAATCCTGGCCACACTCTAATGGCCAACATTTACAGATACCCCAATTATCCTGGCCACAGTCTAATGGCCAACATTTAATAGACAGTCCAATAATCCTGGCCACACTCTATTGGCCAACATTTACAAATACCTCAATAATCCTGGCCACAGCCCAATGGCCAACATTTAGTCGAAGACCTCAATAATCCTGGCCACAGTGTAATGGCCAACATTTTATCGAACCCCATTAATCCTGTCCACAGTGTAATGGTCAACATTTAGACGAATACCCAAATAATCCTAACCATAGTGTAATGGTTAACATTTTTGAATTTAGTTGCGAATGTCTCCCAACGTAGAATACTCAACGGGAATGACCCAACTGGGTACGAAACCCGCTGTTGCATCGGAATACGTACGTAAATGGGATTAGAACCAATCTATAACCTCTCTGCGCAAGTGAATACATAAGTCGATCTTCCCCGTATATACGAACCGACCGCAAGACCCTCTTGTTACCCTATTTATAAACTGTATAGATAGCACAGATCATGAATTGTTACGTCCATTAACCTCGTTATGAATAGAGATTTTCGTCATGTTTCGGCCTACACCGCCGACAGCTTTTGTGTTTGAAATGGGTATCGTTATTACTATTTCAGAAATAGACAATCGTTGAAGCATCAGTACCATGTATATATATAGATTGATTGTAGCGCCTTAATGGCACTTATTGGTATCTTGCATTATATTATTACCATTATTGTAACCATATTGTTGATGGCCATAAAGGCACATGTTACTTAATTGATTCGTATAACCATGATCGTATTAGATAGTTGTGTGTACCATATTCATACCATACTCTCGTGTTGTAAGAGGCCGTAAATGCGCCTATATTTGCTATGATTCTGTATCGATTATTGTACCGGTTTCGTGTTGTATGAGGCCGTAAAAGCGCCTATATTTTGCTATGATTCTGTATCGATTATTGTACCGTTTTCTTGTTTTTAAAGTCCATAAAAGCGCTTATATTTCACTATGATTCTGTACCGTTTCATGATCATTATACTTTTGTTATACCCTGGATTGTAGAAATGTAACTGTAACCAGTTGTCGATGATTGTCGTACCATATCTTGTTGTCGATCAAGGCCATAAAGGTCTATAGTTGGATGTAATTTTCGTATGTATTCCATTGATATTTTCAGGATTATGATTATGTTTTGTTGTACCTTTGTAATGTATACGTTTTTTTGGAGGTATGAATAGTCGGAAATAATTCGTTTCATTTAGGACAATTTTTAAGGAAAATTAAGGGATTTTTACGCATGTAAATTAGTATCTTTATAGGTAGAAAATGTGAGTATGGCGAGTTCTTGCCATACTCGACTTGTGGAAATTTAGGACGGTACGACTCCCCACCGAACCCGATATGTATGTAGAAATAGTCCTACCCCGCATGGTAGGACTGCGAAACTTGTTGCAAATTGTCATAGGAAAGACTGGCCGTGACGGATACCCGTCACGACCGTCCTCACGACTGAAGACCACAAAGAAGGTTTGGCTGTTCGCCCTATAGCGAACAGCACACGAGCAAATTTCCTGAAAATTTTAATAAGAAAAGAGAAATATCATCTACCAGTCTTCAATGTTGACAAGTACACTAGTAATTTGCAAAGATAAATGAAATATCAATTACCAGCGTTCATTTTCGCTGGTCGAGATAAATGACAAATATAAATAGATAGATAAACAGATAAATTTAAAAGAAACTGAAAATTTTGTATCAAAAGTATCGGCTCCGGCCCATAACTCCGGAACCGTTGAGAAATCGCAAATTTATTACTTAGCCTTTCATGTAGAGAATTTTACGGTCTTTCTATTGAGACCGGTTGCGTGGAGATCCGACCCGGATCCACGGACTTATGGGTAAATAAGTACCTACGTAAGCAAACAAACCACAATTAATTAATTTAACGAATATTAAACACAGAACTATGTATAAGACATCGCTAGGTACTGTGAACCCGAGGCTTTCTTTTGAACCAGGACCGGTACCGCTGTGCCCACTTTTAGGTACCCCGACCCGTGACAATCGCGGAAATAACGCCCCGACAGGCGTGTAACCCCTCGTTGGATTCCCCATGTCAAAACTAACACGAAAATATCTATAACACCCCAGACAACTGTATCCCGAACCCGCAGGAGCCGTTTGAAACACTCTATTCCTCTATAAAATTTCAGATGGGCTCGCCCGGGAGCCCACCCGCACCTTTTATCGTCCGAAAGTGGACCTGTTACATATTAAAATGCTCGGACGGACACACTGAGTCTGAATCCGAGGCACCCTTGGTGCTCTGGCCATTACTGAGGGGATAGGACCCTCTTTTTGCGCTTGGTGCTCTCGCTTGTTTCCGTTTGTTTACACAAGCCGCGTCTCTTTTTGAAGTTTGCATCTGAGTACAAATGTTGATATTAAGTCTAACTAAATTTTATATAAAATGTATTAGCCGGACTTGGATGCCCAGCGTCGGTCTTCACTCGTTTCTATAAACAACAAGTTAGACATATATATAGTTAACAAATAAATTTGGTTCCTACATTTACATAAAGTTTATTCAGCAACTTCTTATCAGTAGAAGTTTTATTTTAAATGCTAAGCCTTATATATAGTTAATTTAGCTTAATACGGCCGCTTGAACCACCAAGACCTGAAGCAAATAAATTTTATTTGAGCTTCATATAAAGTTTACATGAAGGTTGGAGAAGTTTCTTATCTGAGCCGGTTGACTACAAGTTTCATAGCAGAGCTGGAGTTTTATATTAAAGTAAGCCGCCATATAGATACAGTATTAAAGGTACAACGTTAAATCGACAGGACTACCAAATTATGAGCCTATAAGTCAGTAGTATTTAGCTTTATATATAATTAATATTAAGTTCGTTGTTCAATAAGAAGTTAAGATAGAGTTTGTCGTTTAATAAAGTTGGAAGTTTGATATAAACTTATTAAGGCTTTCTATTAAAGCGGTCGTAAATCACCCACATTGCGTATACATTTCATATTAAAATGGTCCGAAATTTATATAAAATCGGACTGATTACATAGTTCATTTAAATTGTTAGATTTTAGGGTCAAATCGCCCCAAAAGTGCTGACCAAGCACTCTAACGGACTCAAAATTTGAAATTTTCAGTATTTAAGCAGAGCTGTACGAGCTCAGCAGAGTTCAGTTCGACTTCGGCAGCGCAGAGTTCGGTCGTTATGCAGACCTGCTCTGACGCTTTTGTACTTTTATGGTTTTTACTTTCTTGCTTCTTTTCTGCTTTATGGCCTCCTGACTTGCTTTTGCGATCGGATGGACGCGCGATGGACGTCGAATCAAAGGACCCGAGTACGTAAATGTGGACAGGGAGGCTTAGTTTAACCACCGAATAGTATCAAGGTAGGATAGGGTTACCTTCGAGAGTAGTTATGGTAGGACTGAGGAATTCGTATCGATTAACCGTAAGCTTAAGCCTCCATGAACTCCGGCGACCATACTTCGGTTTACATGATAGCCATACCCGTCCTAGGTTGTCCCGAGCCATAATACCATAACTAGCCACTCACACAACTTAATCATACGGCCGAAGTCATGCTGAACCTCCCTCCGTCGATGAGTTAGGGCATAAATAAACGCGGCACTCGCGTAAAAATTTATTTTTACATGCTTCCCTGAGTCGAGTTATGATTGAAAAAGGTAGTTTTTGAGCCGACCGAGGTTAAACAAAACAAATTTTGGTTGAATATTAGAGGTAGGACTCCGAAGCATCCTTGGTCATATCATTCTTGTCAAGAAATTGTCAATGGTTTTACTCAAGATTTTACTTGTTTTACAATTTCTTTAGACGCACGTTCGTCCGCTTGTTTTGATACTTTGTTAGTAGGGACCCATGACAAAATTAGACATTGTAG
Organism: Trileptium ribeirensis; assembly: GCA_030248225.1. NCBI lineage: Eukaryota > Metazoa > Nematoda > Enoplea > Enoplida > Thoracostomopsidae > Trileptium > Trileptium ribeirensis. The sequence goes on from JASANE010011521.1 coordinate 49,134, forward strand.
AACAAAACCATCTCATGAATTTGGTCAAGACGTTATTAAGAAGTAATAAGTGCTCTGGATATCGTCCACGAGCTGAGAAATTGTATCAAACCACAATTAGATATACCAACTGAACGCCCTGTGAGTAAGACAGCTCACTTTGAGAGCAAATTCGGTATTTGTTAGGAATTACGCCAGCAATTTGGCTAAAATTATACCCGCATCTCGGCTAGGATCCGAACTATCGACATAGCCCACAAAACTTTCAAATATCGCGTCGGAATCATAAACCCGACGGCCTTGAAGGGGCCTGCCCCCACCGAAAACGCACAATTGAGATATTTTAAGATTCTCTCCAGGAATTTCGTCGAAACTCTCGCGTTTCTTCGTAGGAGTGTCCGCTACCGGACACCACTCTAAAACGCAACATTATCAAGTCGGAATCACAAACCCGACGGCCCGACAGGGGTCCGCCCCTACCCAAAAATTCAAGTGTCAATCACTCAAAATTTATCCCAGGAATTTTGCTGAATTTTATCGTACAAATAAAGGCCCGTTATTCCTTCCATTTGAGCTATCGAGCCCGGCAAAGCCATGGCCAGTTCAAAAATTATGGACCCGAGCAGAACAAAACCTGCTCAGGGTCTACTCAGATTTTACAGAATTCCCTGCCGTATGTAGTTATACATATAGTTTCATAGATAGGTTTTGGTCTTGCTTTTGCACACATTTTCCAAGCCTTTAGCTTTACAGTTCAGTTACATTTCTCTCCTTTATCTGAGTATAGACATCAGTGGAGCACGAAAGCCGTCGGAGACTCGAATCTCCGATATACGGCCGGTGCAATGAAAATATTAAATTTACCAGAGTTGGTAAATTTAGCTGCAGTGGCAAAGTTTTTGTGTATCAAAATTGACGATGTCGCTAGACGCGATATCGGGTCTATCGGGTCTCGGCCCGACGGACCAATTTTTGTGAGGACCGTCGACCCGGTCCTAGTAAATCGATAAATAAGCTCGAGTCCAGCCCCTGTGCAAAATTTCATAGAGAAAGGCTGACAAATTAGAGAGATGTCGAAAATTATAGGTTTTCCCAACCCCTACCGAGTTGGACTCAAAATCTCGGTCGAAACCTAGGAACCCGAACAATCTGAGGATACAAACGGAGTAAATTTCAGTTGGTCAATTTGTTACGGTTGTCCCGACAACCGGGGTCGTCCATTTTTGACTCGTTTGGTCGAGTAGAAAACGCTAAGAATTTTACCTCAAGTTTAGCACCAAATAGAGCTCTTTTTGAGAGCCGTTTTCAAGTCAAAATAACTTAAGCCCAGTACTTTTACGATAGTGGCGATGACCGACGAGACATCGCCACGTATAGTCCTAGTTTTAGTCAAATTTGTAGGTACCTAAATGCAATTTTATCCCCTGCCCCTAGGCCCTGAAGTTGGCATGAAGATTGTACAATGACTATGTATAGCCACCCAAATTGGCAGAAATTAATGGAACTCATAGAATTTAGTAGGTGTGTCGTAAATTAGGGACTCGTCCGAGCTTGTCCCCTACCCCACGTTAGTGCCTTTACGTAACAGCAATAATGAACGAATCGATCTTCTCAGAACAACTTCCACATTAAGGAATCGAGTCAAGGTAGTAAATTAGTGCAGAAAATCAATTAAGTAAACCAAGTTTGTTAGCCCGTTTGAACTAGTAGAAATTGGAAATGCCCTTTGTAGTTAATTACTTTGGTAGTGGCCTACTCCTACGTCTCCGCGTATTGTTTATTGTTTATATCTATCAAGGATTGAGCAAACAGTCAATCCGTAAACTTAAGAAACCTGTCATAGGACTATCGAAATAGAATTGTCAAACGTTTGTTGAACCTCATAGGCAAACCTTGAGCCTTAAAGCGTTTATTTAGTATAGTCGTTTGGTCCAAATTCACCGCTACAATCAGCACACAATGCGCTTGTAAGCCCTTAAATCTGCACCCAGTTGTATAGCAATACCGTTTGATAGAATTACCGTCAAGCGCTACGTTTATCATAGTCGTGGAAGTTGACGGTCAAGGCAACGCTTTCAACCCTTTTTGTAAGGTCATTAGGTAATTTACACTTCCGAGCTTAGACTATAGGAACTCTTTTCTTTATCGCTCGTAGTGTCGCCGTACTTTTTGGTAAGAATATAGAATATAGATCCGCTAAGCCAAGCGTGAACTCAGGTCGTAAGTGAACCCCGAATTGTGCTTAGAATCGATGAGTTATTACTTTTCCCTGGATCAGGCTCGATCCATCGTTTTCTAAAATTATGTACATTTTGTCAAACAAAATAAAATATCAAAATTCCTAGTTTTAGTAAAGTACAGTTAATGTGCACCACACATATTAAATTTTAGCAATAATTTTGGATTAAGGAAAACCTGAAAAGTTGGAAAATCGGTCCGCAACCTAAATTTACCGGAACCCATAAGTTATTTAGAAGATAAGTCTACCCGACTATTTTTAGCATTATTCTCGCTCATGTTTGTGGACACGCAAAAGTCGGTCTGTGCAATTATTTAGGTCACAAATGAGCCTCGTTTTATGGCCAGAATTTATCGTTTTGTTACCGTGCTCGAGGAATAGTTTTATATAGAATTGGACCCAAAATTAACCAGTTATATAGGTGCAACCCGCTGAAAATTCTATCCTATACATATGGTCACCCTGGCCTGTCCACAGTGGGGGGGTGATGGGACCCTCCCTCATTCCAAATCCCCCCATGCTCGTGAGATTTTCCTCCATGTCCGTCCCCCCCCACTTGGCCGAAACCTCCCATGTTCAACTAATTCCAAAAAATTTTTATGTCTGAAAATTTATGTTCTTTGTTTGCAAATTGTTTTTAAACATTAATTACCACTATTTAAATGCTAAAATATTGTTTTTTGCTTGAAAGTACGTTCACAGTAGTAAAAATGCATGAAAACATGGAAATATTTTGTATTTTTAAGCAAAATTTATTCCCCGCACTTTGAAATTTCCCCGAGAATGAATATGGGGCCCCCGAAGTTTCCCACCCCCCCCACTTTTCGGAGGGCTGTGGACAGGCCAGTCACCGTACGTATGTATGTATGCGAGTAGGAAAAGAACAGTCGTACCATTGTCGCACCAAAGAAACATTATGAGTCGTACCAATGATCACCTCCCAAACTTGCCGTTATACCGATATATACCGTTACTCGTTTGTTATAATATTTTGTCGTATGTTAATCCAATCGCTACTTTACTGCATTCACAAATATTCATCTATCATGTACCATAGCCGTGATTAGGATGAGCAAGATGGAGTCCCGCAATCCCACTTTGTACGCTTTGTCCGATATACCTCATTTGTACCCGTTATATTGCCGCCTTTCGCTTACCTGAACCTGTTGTTTGTCGGAGTACCCTCTAGTAGCAATCGTAGTGCCGAGCGAGTAGTTAGTTGAATGGCGCCTCTCTATCGATAACTAACCGTTTTACGCTCCTTATTACTTACCGGTATTTGCTTTCGATTTGACCCATTTTTAATAAGTAAGGTAAGCGCAGCTGTCATTACAAAATGCTTAGCAGTTTACGCCGTTATTTGAATCAGCTGTGAGAGTTCCATGAAAAAGGCGATGACTCCGCAACTTACCCCGTTTGCCGGCATGCTCATTTTCGTAAAAGCGTACCATACTAGTGACATTGTACCTATTGTATTCGCCAGTATAGTATATTTTTGTCCATATCTGATTTTGACTCATAAATTAATGCTGAATCAAACCCAATGTGTCCAAGTGTTTTACTGACCCGAGTAGCGATACAAATTAGAAGGGGTTTGAAATCCGTCACCCCTATCGACGACCCACGTTCAGGTTTGACACGTGCGTTGAAGAAGCAAACCTTAGCGTGACTCGCCGATTCCATAATTGTATTAATTATATCACTGTGCGAGTACGACTGGTGCGTCTAATAAAGAATAGTTACGGCCAAAATTAAAACTTACGCTGAGCACCCAGAATAGGAAATCTGACGTTAAACGTCTAGGGATTTGTCGGACCCTAGTGGGGGCACTGGCTAAATTAAATAAATTAACCGTTCAGGAAAATAGGAAAATTAATCCAATCCAAATATCGATTCAGTACACTTCCGTGTTAAACGAGGATAGGGAATAGCGGTATGGTCTCTTTTGCCTGTGAACAGGTGACGGAGCCGATCTCCCTGGGGACCTCAAAGGTAGTATCCCTTAGGCTACGTGCGCAACCCGGCCGGCAGGATCAGAACACATCCTGTGAAGCTCTCCTGTGGCTTGCTAAGCTCCGTAATTTCTTGGGACTGACCCGAATAAAAACGAAAAATAGAAATTAGACGCCATTAGGTCCACCTTTGAAGTCACGATAGCCGGGGTCGTATGGGTATTACGTTTGTGGAAGTGCGTAATGCAGCAGCGTCTCGTCGATCTAATACATATTAATAACGCATTGCAACATGAGAAGTTGACACGGCCAGTTAAGAACTGCCATAGATAAACCGTGATATATCCAGTTTGTGTAACGAATATTTGGGAATAAGCACTGGAACACATTATTGAAACGGAACGGACGAAGCGAGCGGTGTTCCCACTGAGGGGCCTAGGGAAAATGGTGAAAATTTTTTTGTCCCCATCATTCATAACTAATCTTCGGGTAAATGGATTTCGACAAATTTTTTTGTTCGATAGAAAAAGTGATGACGATGTGCCCTTTATTTGAACACGAGCATCTCCGACACCATCTTCGATGTCAAAATGGTAAAACAAGTTTTTAAGGATAATTTGCCAAACTTGGCTATACGGATACCAGTATTTCGCAATGCATATCTCGCGACTACAGTTTGGCATCGATGGATACCACCATCAGAATCAGATCATTAACATGTACAACTTTTTCGAACATCACTCTTTTGTGGGACCACTGGCTGGGCCCCTGTGGGCCCGAATATGGTTTGTCGACCATTCCAGAAATATAGATTTTTCAAATTTCGGCATGTTATTTCATGTTTTTACCTTACAACGAGTATCCATTAGCTTTTAACGCGTGTTGGATACGATGGTTTTATTTTGAGTGCAACGCGATTGCATTATATGTTTACATGGGGTTGCAAGGGTTTTTCGGTCGACGAACTCGGTATCAACAATGTAACGCGTTGTCATTTTTTGTTAATGCATTGATGACTAAGAATGGCCGATAAATTATATTTTCTGAAGTCGTAATATAGTAATTTGGTTATCCAGAGTCCAGTACATATATTTCATGCTTTTTCAATAATTTTAGCGTCAATGAACCAGATTTCCAGAATATAGTATATCTTCGTAGTTTGGTTATGTATTATGTACAGGTCATTAAAAATTATTTATATAGGCTTTTCGGCGGACTGAATACCTTGGCTTGGTTACCTAGCGTCTAGTACGAATGGTTGATACCTTCTGGAGATTTTCATTGGGTTTAGGGTCATTAAACCCGATTACCAGAATATAGTCGTTGTTCAGTGTTTGGTACCGGGCATAAAAAATAGTCTATATAGAGGTTTTTCGGTATGCTTAATACTATTAGTTCTATTATCTAGAAATCAAAACGAATACTTCCTACGTTTTTAGTTACTTTTGATAGTTTCGACGAGGTTTTATGTTTTTAATGAGTTCAGGGTTATATTGGTTTTATGGCTGTTTACATCAAACAACCGGTACAGGCTATTACACAAAATTACTTCTAAATGAAATCTGTTTCCTACTCGCATGCTAGATTAGTATTTACAGAAATACAATCGCAATTTTACAGACAGGTGTTAAATTTCTTGCCTGTTGAACTTTTGGTTGCGCTATGAATAGCCAAAAATTGAGTGTAAATGATACAAAATTCGGATCGGCATAATTTATTATAAGTTTTTGCGTAAAGTGACGAGGGAGCTTAACCGTATAGTAATTATTCTTGAGGAATGCACATCAATAATGTGTCAGGTTAGCCGATAATGTATATGCACAGGATTGTTAGACATTTTTCTAAAAATTCCGTTCCGCGAAATTATGTTCGATGCTTGTTCGAAATTTTGGCGTGCTTTTTAAACTTTTTCCGAACTCTTCGAACTTAGTTCGAGAGGTATTTGAAAGATCACAAATGAATACATTTTATATAATTTCTGTCCGATGCTTTTTCGTTCGTAAACAGGCTCATTTTAACTAGCGCTTCATTCAGTTGTATGTATCTTTGGCTTTCAGATGTGGCAAAAGACGGTCGACATCAAACAAATATACTATCGTTCGATTGCAAATTTTGAAATGGGACTTCAAGCCGAGGTCGATCAAGAATTCGGGAAACGACTCGCCTATATGGAAATTGCCAAGGTAGCAAATACATAGTTACCAATAATTGACCTATATTTCCTAAAATTTCTATATTTTTGCAATCGCCTATATTCTCCTATGTATATAATCTTATTCCTTTTTTATCTACATTTTTGCAGAGTGGTCAATTTTTAACACCCCAGCTCAGCTACACAACGAACATTTCAACGAATTACTGCGTCAATCACTACAGCGATGTAGTTTCCATTTACCTTGCAGTATACCTACAATATTTAAGTGCAGTAACCTTAATTTAAAATTTTATATAACCAAAATTTTTCAATGTCATATTTTTTTATGCAAAATCTTTTGAAATAAGGTTATACAGCGCCTCATTTTGCAGCGTTAGCAGTTTAGTATGTGTCCAGCGTTTCAACTCAGTATTATGCTCTAGCATAGGCTGAGTTGGTATTTGAAACAAAGCTACCGGGCTACAGAGTTTCCTTAAATGGCGAATAAAGTAGGAGCGAAAAAATTGTGTATTGGTAACATCAATAACTCGTTACCGGGTGGACGAATTCCAGAAAACCTCTTTATTAGAAGTGTTATGGTTTCATTTTGTTAAAATGAACCCTCAGCTGTTATTTTTGGACCATAATGATGCGACATGACACAGCAATTAAACAACATAGAAGTTTACGCGACCAGCCGAGATTAGCCATTGCAAGTGGTACTGGCACTGTCGTTCTATTAAAATAACGTGTGACACAGGGTGTGGTATTGTGTCACGAGGACAAAGTGGTTGAAATACTATGGATCGTTCAACACTGCATCAACAGCAACCCGTATTTATCTACTGACCCATATTATGACCTTTTCCTCGTGATGTTCCCTGATTCAAAATTGTGGCAGATTTCAGTGTCCACAGGAATAAAATGTGCTACAGTGCGGTATTTGTCATTGCACTGCATTCTCGCAAATTACTGTGGTCAGATATCAATTCTGTCAACGCAGGGGTATCCATTCTGTTTGACGAGCTGACGACTGTTTTTGAGTATATTAGATGTCCTATATTTTTGAGCAGGAATAAGTATCTATATCTTCCCCCGAAGGTGTCGGTAACACGGCAAATATTGAATTGGGGCTTTCTATGCAACAGCCAAGGTAACAAATGCGGCTGAAATAGTAATATTTAAAAAACTGATAAATTTATTATTATCTATTATTAATTCTCTTGTTTGGAACATAATCTTGTACTGGCTTTGTTGTTCATCTGATGTTAATTTATCTTTGTGGGACGTTCTTTGTGGGACTTTGTGGTTTTTGTATAAGTCATGATAGAAAATATTTGGAGGCTACGGTTCGCCAGAACAACTAATAAAGTTAAATTATTGCCGTTTTTCAGTGTAAATGTGTTTCGGTATGAGGAGACTTCAATGAGTTTCAGCGTATTGTACACACATTGTGTTTACGGGTATAACTGCAGATAATATGTGATTTCAGGCAGATTTGGTCAAAGTGAATAGTTTGGCCAAAAAAGAGGAAGAAGCGATTCGATTGGCGTTGCAATTTGCCAACGACATAATAATTGGAAAGTAAGCTATTTTATTAATCTGTTTTTGCAGTAACTTACTGTAAGTCATGTAAAATTAGCGTAATTGTAAAGGTTTGTTTCATTACATTAAAATTTAAATTGTTTTTAAATAATAATAAAATTGTAGGGCGCTTGTAGGCTTTGATCCACTTGTAAGGCCGTCATAAAACTGCGACCCAGCCGAACCGATTCGATAGGCACAAAATCTGTCCGCGTACGCGCATTTTTTTCACGTTGTATTATCCGATTCGTATCCGAAAAATTGTACATGCTCCATCAGATCGGTTCGAATGCGTTATGAATACTCTGTATGCAGTACATTTGGAAATCGAATTGAAGCGTTTCGGATCAGTCGCAGCGTGAACACGCATCTAGTTTTTGACGTCATTTGTGCAACTAAACATGGCCAGTTGAACTGCTGCTACAGTGGTTTTTAGAATATTCATACCCATTTGAATCACGGGTTGTGACCTTTGCAGTATGTGCATGAGAATTTTTCGGCTTGTTTGGTGATGCGTTATTCACAAGACGCGTGCACTTATTGCACACGGTTACGCATAGGACCGCGTTACTGCTACATCAGGAAAACCGATGTCGTAGCAGAACACTGTTGCTGCTACCAAATCGAGCAGAATGTTAAACTTGTGTTCGCGTCATGTAGCTTCAGCATCACTTGTTTTTACAAAATGTAGCAGTAGTGTAAACCGATGCTCTGGTGCTGTAGCAACAAGTCCTCCTAGTGTTCGATGGCGTAGTAACATTAGCACTTATAACTACAGGTTTGTATTGACAGCCGCGATCACAGCTACACAAGCGAGCACGAGAAAAAGCCGCTGTTAACATCATATATAGCTTAACGTTGTAACATAAAGGTCGTCAAGGTTTCTTAGGCCTCGTTGAACGCCTAACAAAAACGAGCAGCGATGGGTTGTGCTGTTCCCTACGCTTGGTTGCAACCGCTGTTCTTGATACACGACACATGACTGCGAAATATTAGTCTTGTTATGATCAAAATACTTGCAAAGCTTAAGGGGTATGTAGGAACTGTGAGCCAAGGTAGACCAGCGTTCCGATGTATAGCTTGTGTGCACCGAAATCATAACCAAAAGGTTTTGAAAAATTGGTTGGGATTTTGTTTACTTTATTTTTTCGTGTTAAATGGCATATTAAGCCTTTAGATATGACAATGCAAAAAAGGAAAATGATTTTATCTATCACGACAAGGTGCCGTCCGGAGATGATTTGCCTGACATTAAAGGTTCGTTCCAACTATTTCATCACGTTTTTTGTTTAATTATTGACCACCGGTGCGTTGCAGTTATATAACCTAACTTGAACTGTTTAAGCTTAAATAATTACCACCGCTAGCTAAGCTGCTCTCAAGCTTCCGCTTGCTACAGGTTGAACTTAACGCAAAGTTCGAAAGAAATATTTTTCTCTAGAACGACGCATGGTATTTATCATAATTCGCAACTGAAATCAGTGTTTAATTTAATATTTAAGTAAGATGTCGATGCAACTCAGCCATTTGAATAAAATTGAATTACAATAAGCAACCAATGCATGTATTAAATTGCTTGTTTTGTGTGCTGCTGAGAACTGGTTTGTGCCAAGAAGTCATAATGTTGAGTATCCGAAACTCGTAAATTGGTGGTTATTTTTATTGACGCTTATTGGAATTTCATGACTACTATGTATCAACCACTTGTAACGAATTGCCCGCTAATTGTTTGAAGGCGCTTGTTTGGTGAAAGGTATCGCGTTCGATCCAATGGATCCCGAAATATCAGGCCCGGATATATTTGCAAAGTTGGTGCCGCTGTCTGTTCATCAATCCGCGTCAATGTACAGGTGAGTTGGTTGAATTTACGAAGTTTTACCCAACCTGTGTGTAAGTAACTGTTATTCGGTATAAAGGAATTATATTGCAAATGGTTTGCTTTAAAAACCCTTAAAGAAACGCAAAACCATCAGTGGCAAAAGCTACAGTTTCTATATTAATCACAATCAACTAGAACTTAAAGGATTGCCTTAAAATGCTAAAGCATAATAAATGAATTACTCTTTTGCAATGGTGCCGATATGAAAGCCTAACCCGTAGCAATAGGATCTTAAAATTGGAGCTCCTTTTAAACAAAACTTTGTTTCGGACTGTCATGCATGAAGCACGGGCTAGGTACCGAAGACTTGAAGGACGAACTAGTTTGGCCAGATTCGAAATCATGAATTGAACTTGGGAGTTCCGAAAATATTTCGTTTTTATTTTACAGGGCGTTTTAGTGACGAGCATCATCAGACACCTTTTTTGTAAATATCGCGAAAATTTACAGGGAGAGACCAGTATAGTCCGTCTTATGCGGTAAACCAAGATGCACGATAACGAATCAACATATCAGGTTACAATAATTATTGTTGTGATTACAAGCAGGATAATAAATATCGATTGGTGACTCTTCCTCAAAACAATATTTAAATGTGTGTTATGTCGAGTTTCTATTAACCTGGTATATTAATTTTATAGTTTATTACTACATTTTGTGTAATAACGTATTTAGCGGTCACCAACAATGTACCATGTCGAGGAGTACACATTCTTTATTGCTGCAGAGTAATACCTGCACGAACAGTGATCATTGTACAGTCCGTCGAAAATGGCTGTTAGGTTATGACATGAAGCCTTCGAGCTAACATCAGATACATCAAACAAATTTTTTGGGGCAGCTTTGAACAACATAAGCATTTTTGTTGTATTAACAATTTTTTGAAAGTTTTGATTTACACGTTTTTGCTTTTAAAGGTATATACCATCGAAAACTATTAGAACTAATGTCAAAAACATTCGAACTGTTTTCGAGCGAACATTGAATAAGGTTCTAATAGAACAAAATTTGTTGGAACAGCTTCGAACAACATTAGCATTTTTGTTCTACTATTATTTTTGAAAGTCTTGATTCACATGTTCGGTTGCTTTTAACAGGCATATACCACCGAACGTTGTTCGAACTAATGTCAAACACATTCTAACAACTTTTGAGCGAACGTCAAACAAGTTTCTAATGAATACCGAACGAACAGCATTCGTTCCTGGCAGGGGCTGCAGAACATAAAATTGACTTTTGTCATCGCATATTTTTATTTCCAGCGAGGAAAAGGCTAAATTAATACGAGAGATTTCAACAAGTGTCGAAGCTAAAGATGAGGCGTTAAGGTACGTTACGGATAATTCTACAGGTGTAATCAAATATTTTACCATTTACAAAAATTTTATGTCAAAAACATTTTCAGTGTTGAATGACAAAATTTTGAAATAATTTGTATGTAAGAACTCGGTGGAATTCGAAGTAGTCAGTTCGGTTTTGTATATTCGAAATATATTTTCATAATGTAACACATGTGATGCTGATGCATTGCGCACTTCCAAAACGCAATGTGCATACGACCCCGGCTATCTTAACCTCAAGGGCGGACCTAATGGGTTCGTTTTTCTTGGCCGGTCCCAAGAAGCTACGGGCTACGGAGCTTATCAAGCCGCAGGAGCGCTTCACAGGATGTGTTCTGACCCTGCCGGATGTGGTGCGTACTTAATCTACGTGGTACTACCTTTGCGCTCCCCAGTAAGGTTGACTTCGTCACCTGCTCACAGGCCAAAGAGACCATATCACTATTCCCTATTTTATAGTTCCACATGGAAGTATCATTTTACACGATAAGATTTATTTGGCCAGTAGGCCCCACTATGGTCCAACAGTCCCAAGGCGTTTAACGTCGAATCACTGCGGTTCGATTTAACCATGACTGTTGGTCGGCAAACAACGGTCTCTTTTAGCTTTTATCGACGGTAGTAGGGTGTTCTGTGGGTACATTTGTGTCGCACGAGTCGTACTTACTCACTGGACAGTCGGCGAACCACGTTAAGGCTTGCGACCTTTTTGACGTCAAGCCTGAACGTAGATCGTCGACTGGGGTGACAATTTCAAACGTCTTCAATACGTATCGTTACATAGGGCATCAAGAACTCAGGAACAGTATAAGCTTATCAATCAATATGTATTGATAAGCAAATCACAGACATATTGGGGCAATAGTATAGGCACTATGACAATTCAATTAATTCACATCAAAAGCATATATTTGTTACATTAGAATACAGCTCGGGTCAGGGTCACAATATTATATAGATAGAAGTTAATTAATTGAATTCTCGCTCTCTTAGTGGAACTCCCGCAGCCGTATAAGTCAGATCAATTTTCTCAACTTTACCAAGTCCTTTGACAACGGCTGTGTTTACGTTACTCGACATGGGATCGGGGCAACGGGCTAAAAGTGAACTTCGTGACGGTCAATTATCGGGGCACCAAAGGATAACAGCTCGCTCGAAGCTTATTGCAACACGCCGATTGGCTAGTTCAGTTGAGGCTAAGGGCGGCTAGGAAATTCTTGCTTGGGGTTGAAGTATGCTCTGAGTTTGCGAAGGAAAATACGGAAGTGATGATTCGATTTTGCTTATTTTACTCTACATCAAATCGCGTACCGTGTTACATAATATGGAAATACGGTACGAAATACAAACAATTACTTTACAATAAAAGGTAATTCAGTGACAACGATTTCCAACGACAATAGGATAAACAGTACAGAGATCAAGGTACGACTTTTAAACGGTGCGATTCATTCGAATGACACAACATGACAGTGAATAAATTTCTGATTCAATTAGCTATGCATGATCTCGTGTCCTGCGATCCTATAGTGTTGTACCGGCTGTGCCGATGTGAAATATTTTCATGCAGCAAAGTTTAATCATTCATGTGTCAGGATTTTGGTGCTCCCGGAGATACCACATTTCTCATACGCAGAGATATCCCTATATCTATACGCACAATCATGCAGGGAAGTTTTATTTTAAACGGCAAACGTCTACAGCTGTCGCTTTTATGTTACCTCTGCTCAAACTTATCTGTTGGCCAGTTCACCCGGATTTAGCATACCTAGTATGACTGGCGAAGCGTGCCGGTACGGCAAGTGTTCAATATATATATGTAACAATGAACAAAGATGTGGTTACCGATTCTGAAGGAGTGAGAAAAGTAAAGTGGCTTTGACGTCCACTTTTGATTGTTTCAGAGGGGCCACGAATAGAGTCGCATTCAGAAACACCATCCGCACTAGACAAGAACTCAAATGAGAATAGGAAAATACATAAACATATATACTTTTGGGGCTCAAATCCCGACTCAATTGTGACTTAAAAGTGCGTTGTAAGTAGCCGTTTCAATGGTTATACTCGTGAACCCCTGCTAACCAGGGGCACCCAGTGGTCCTATTTCTCTACTTTGAGGTCAAAAAAAAAAGAAAAGGTAAAAGAAAAGTGGACCAAACTCCAACTTTTAAAATTTACCCGAAAGTACTATTTTTAATGTCCTAATCGTATACGAGATAAAAAAATGGCAAGGATAAGTCTGGTCTCTTGCTGTTAGTAGGTTTCTAGAAAAATTTGGTTTAACCTCGGTCTACTCAGGGTCAAGTTCTAACTCGACCCAGGGAATGCTGTAAATTGGTCTTCACGGGTGTTGCGATTATTTGTTCCTTAACTCATGACCGAAGGGTTCAGAATGACTTCGCGTTGAATGAGAAATTTTTCTATGAGGCGGCTGGGGTCGGGCTGCCACGAAGAACGGGTATAGTAGAATAACACGGAGCAGGCGAACGGAAAACAGGCGACGGCTGCTAAATCAGAACACTACATTAAGAACCTATCACTTCTAACAAAGGATAGTCCATGACTCTAGCACTCCCACTCCCACACTTACGTACTGGATTCTCCGCTGTCCATCCATCGTGCATCCACACACCGAATTAAATGAAAATCCTAAACAAGCAAGTAAAATACGCGAAATGACGGAGAGTCGGTCAGTAAAGTCGACCACTCTCTTCGCTGCGGATGTCAGACTGACTGAGTGCTTTTTCAGTCTCCGACCAACCGTAGACAATTTAATAGAGACCTTAGTTACTGTCTTTTTTGAAAGTATTCGATAAAATTTTAATTTAGGGCAGCTACTGTAAACCAGTAACGGTCCCAGTACAAAAGACATTCCTTTGCAGCTTAATTTTGATTTATTACCTCATCAGTGTCTAATGAGCGTGTCTGGGGCGTCAAATTTTGGCAACCCTTCCGGTGTCTCAGACCTTAGTCAGCAAAATTTTCTCATTTCGAGGCGATTTGCCCTAGTTTTCCAGATAGCTTAATCCTCTGGCTGTCCGCGTGCCCAAGCCTTCCCTTATCTCTTCAATTTCAGACCCAAATTAATCTTGATTTGTGGGCTTTAATTATTATTTTAATAGATTTAATATTAATTTATTATTTACTTATATTAACATAATTTACCAATATTAAGTATGGTAACTGTATTACTTAATTATTAATCCCACTCCAGACAGATATATTTCCAACCCTAGACTTAAATATTAAATTATAGTACTTTATTATTTAAAATAAATAATTCCTATAAATATATAATTATTAACAAATTTATTATTTATTCAATAATATTGACTTAATAAATATATAAATATAAATTTATTATAAATTTGATATTAAATTAATACGTGCCAGACGGCTGGCTAAACATTTATATAAAATTTATGTAATTATAATATTAAAATTATTTGTACTATATTTACTGAATAAATATATTAATAAACTTTTAATATGTGCATCCATTATACTTATAGACAGAAATATAAACATATATACCTGGCCTCTCCACAGCCTTCCGAAAAGTGGGGGGAACATCGGGAACCCACATGTTCATTCTCGGGGGAAAATTAAAAGTGTGGGGATAAATTTTGGTTAAAAATACTAAACGTTAACATATTTTTATGCAGATTTATTTCCGTGAATGTATTTTCAAGCTAAAAACGACATTTTAGCATTATAAATAGTGGTACTGTTTAAAAAACAATTTGCAAACAAAAAACATAAATTATCAGACAAAAAATTTTTGGAATTAGTTGAACTTGGGGGTTTCGGCCGAGTGGGGGAGACGGACATGGGGAAATCTCACGAACATGGGGGTCCCCCCACTGTGGACAGACCAGTATTTTTATATATATCGGGCAGACTTCTGTATAAACAAGACGTCGAAAAACAAACAAACACGGGACCGGGTGCAAAAGAGGTTTCCAATCCCTCAAACATCTCCGGGGAACCTCGTGCTTGGCTTCTCGAGGCGAGCATTTTGATAAATACCATAAGACCCAGTCCAATAAAGGAAGACCGGGCTCTTGGGCGAGCCCATCGCGACTTACGCTAAGAAGATCGAAGACTGTACGGACCTCCAGCAGGTTCAAGCTGCCTTTTGGTGGGTGGAGAATTACATTTTTTCGTCGGATTTAAAGAAAGGAACACAATGATGGGTGACATGCCCATCGAGAAAATTTCCCCAATTTTTTTTTTTTGGGGGGGGGTAGTGTGCTTAATTTGGGCAGGGCGGGCTCATACCGTGCTCAAATCAAACCCTAGAGTCCGGGGAAGCTGAATATGATATTTATATAAAACTAATTTTATAAAAATAAAATAATAAAACAACTAATTAACTTCAATTTAATCAGATAATCGTTTTCCGAGGGTGTTCCCAATCATCCCTTTTTAAGTCTGTGGGTCTCGGACCGGTCTCATTGGAAAGATCGAAAATTTTGTACTCATATTCTTATGATCATTGCTAACAAATTCTCGACAGTTCCGGGGTTACAGGCTGGAATCCTGAAGACTCAATTCCGAGGATTCGGAATCGACAGTTCGAAACTCACTTTATTTATCAATGTTTTCCCGTGTCCGCGGTGGAAATGAACACTGAGTAAATTAATACTTTATGTTTTATCCTAATATTTTTCAGATTGTCGTCAATTGCTGTGCGTTGCACGGCAAATAGCTACATTTTTGAATCCTGCAAGGGTGAGGACGGTCAGAACGGGTACTCTCTAAACATTAAATTTTCCTACCTAATAAATTGTCTAAACTTTCCTCAATCCTATCACGCAGGGCCATGCGATTTTTGTACAACCTAAATGAGTAAGGGATCGCACTGTCCTACAGACATAAAATACCTCACCAAGCCCGGCCAGCCATTTATATATTTAATAATAATACGTATATAAAACAAAATCAGTGATACATTTTAGAATCAATACAATTACGATCAATAACGAATAACAGGAGGCGGGTCTGGACCCGTAAGGTACTACGATGTACCTCACCCAACCGGCCGACCAATAACAGATGATCGTACGACGACGAATAACAGTACGGCAAAATCAAATAATTCATACAATTATACCATCAAAATTACTAAACCGTAGGCATACGCATGGGTTTCGGAAGGTTATTCGTTCAAAATAGTTAAATTTGAAGGTTGATTTCTGTGGCGCTTTCTGGCCTAGAAATTCGTAAATGTTGCCCTTTATTTTGTGGTAGGGATTGATCTGTCTCGTAACACAGTATGGATCTATTATACATGTTTATCTGAGGTCTTGACACCGGATAGAAACGGTTAAAAAATAAATATTTTAAGAAGAAGTCGTCTAAAATGTTGTTTGTATTATACGGAGCGGTCAGTGATTGTGTGAGGTAATGTATAAGTCTGGATCTATCTACGGTATCCTCCGCTGACCGCTAACATTGACCAAATGCAACGCAATAACCGCTTCCACCCTTATTGATATGATTTGATTGGGTGGCTAGTTTTTCTACTTTTAGTCAATTTTTGAGCACAATGGAATTCGACTCGCTGTCGATCAAAGACGACACCAATCCACGGCTGAAATTGCCCGAGTCGATTCTCGAGCGATGTGCGTTACTCAACGGCCGTCCAAAATTTCTTCACGATCTACAAGTTGCTCTGGAAAGTTAGCGCCAAAATCGAATACAATATTCTGGCCTGTCCACAGCTGGGGCGGGGGACCACCACTTTTCAAATCCCCTTATTTTTGTGACATTTTCCACCACGTTTGTTTCCCTACTTGGTCGCAACCAACTTTTTCAATTAAATGCTAAATTTTTATGTCTCAGAATTTATGTATTTGTATGAAAAATATTTTTGAAACATTAATTGCCTCTATTCCTAATGCTAAATCGTTTTATAGCTTGAAAATACATGCTCGGCAGTAAAACTACATGAAAACATGGAACTATTTAGTATTTTAAGCAAAATTTATTCCCTCCTCCCCGCTTTGAAATTTCTCCCCGAGAATGGACATGAAGGTCTGCCAAGTTCCCTCACTTTTCGGGGGCTGTGGCCAGGCCAGATATTGACACTTTTTAACTTGGTTTCTGTTATTTTTTATTATATTCTTGCTTTCTATTAATGTAAAATATGAAATTTAGCTGCCATTTATTTTGCTAATTGGTTTTTAACTGGTGGGATACCGACGCTTTTACATTTTTAAACCAGCGGACCTTTTGGATTGAAAACTTGTTCAAGGATTTTGGAAGTCTTGGTGCAATGGTGGAAATTAACTTATGAGTGATCGGTTTTATCCTAATTTTCTTTCCATATGTTTCAATCAGTGCATGATTTGTTTAGTTGCAATTATTATTGTAGAATTATCACAAAATCACGATGAAATTGACAAAGCATTGTCGTCGATCGAAGCTAAAATTAAGGAAGAAAATGCGACACTTAAAGAATTTGAGGTACAGTTTATTATTATTGAGCGGAGCGAAGCGTTTTTTATTTCGCTAAAGGGGAAAATCGTCACCGTCTGTTCTTCCGTCCGTACGTCGAACTGCTCAGTAACTACTTTGCCCATTAAATTTTTTTCGTTTGAAGGGCCTAATATTGGTAAAGTGTAGACATATAGATTTTGTGAAGGGCGTAATAGTGCCAGACATATAGATTTTGTCAAAATTTGCGTTAGTTAATTTGTAATTAAATATTAGTTAAGCGTGTTAGCTTATTTTTAGCATTTTCAAACGAAAATTGCATATTTTTCAATGAATGATTAGTACAAAGCTATTATTTTGGCGCGACTAAATCTCGCCTTGCCTATTAATATGATGCTTATTACTATGCGAGGATGTTAAAAACATGCTAATTAGTTAGCTAATTACTAATTAATTATTAATTAGTTAATTTTTTTGAAATTTTTTAAAGTGCCCAGAAACGGAAAAAAATGTACACGTGAGTTTTCTATTTCGCTGATCACGAATATGATATTTCTAAAGCAGTAGAACTTGGCTGTATATTCTAATTAGTTAAGCAATTAATTAGCAAATTAGTTAATTTTTTGAAAATTTTTAAATAGCAAAATTGCTGATTTTTGCGCTCGGTAGTTTTCGATGTCGCTGATAATGAATATGTGACTTTTGAAATTTTATGATTTTATCGTGTGTGCTAATTAGCTAATTAGTTGATATTGCTAATTAAGTAGCAAAATGTATTATCTAACTAGCTTTTTGCATGGTGGATTTGACATCAAATGTTTAAAACGTGATACTTAGTAAAATTGATTAAATATTTAATTGAAATAAATGTATACATAAATACGATATAAAATATCCTATTACTTTGATATTACTATCTTTGCCTATTACTCCTCTCACTTTTTATAATTTATAACATTTACTAGTTATTGGTTTATTAAATAAAGTGATCTTTGCTAAATGGTATATTTTGAAAAGTGAGTTATTTAATGTTTTAAATACAAATTTATAAGTAAAAATCCACCTACAGTGAATGACCGGTCGTAATTTACTTTTGGTTATCCGCGCAAAATTTCCAATATGACAATGGAGTTTTCCTGTTCCTAAACTGAATTTTTATTTACTTCCGAGCGTTCACGTACAGCAGAACTCTGATTTCCATGTCAGAAGGAAAACCCGAAAACCGAAGAAGACCAGCAATGAACTGTCAACGCACAATATGGGGCTATCATCATCATCAAGGAAAAACCGATTTTGGCATTAATGTTTGCATTAATGTATGTAAAAACTTTCGAAACCAGTGTTGGTAGTTAACCGAGCAATGTAGACAAGCGGAAAACGCATAATATGTGCACGTACAGACATCTATAGAGACAAAGTTATAGTTACAGACAAAAATAAGTTTAAACCTGTCGCGAATCGTTCGCGAAATATCACGAGTGGCGATCGAGCAGCCACTAATGTTTCTCCAAGAGTTTGTTTTATTTTTGTCCAGTACTCTAGTCGTGTTTTGGGATCTCAAAACAATGGTGACGCGGCAGTTTTCGTTTTCCCTAGTTGGTGCACCGTGACAAAATTTTTATTTCTAATAACTGGTGCAGTGCCTATGGCTATTTTTTTCCTGCACGATCCCAGTTGACACTAAAAATATCAATTTTTACAATAATAACCTTCCAGAGCTAAACATTTCATAAATAACGGCAAAATATCTGTCAGATTTGTTTCTGGCACGATTTTTTAGCTATTTTAATGTTTTTCTAAAAACACTGAGTTTTGAAAATCTGTAGATTTCGAAGCCCATCGGTTGAACCGTGGGAAACTTCGCTAACCTCTCGTTCCTAAACAGTGCTCTTTGATTCATAGCCCAGGCAAAATTTTAATGCATGCAGAGACCAGTTGGTCGCAGCACCTGCAGTCGAATCTACAGTGATGTACACTTTGAGTATCAGGCTTAGTTACGAATGAAACTGACGTCATTCGAAGACTGTGTTTTTGCAGCTTTGTGGGTATGTCTCATAGTTACTAACCGATTAATAACTTAAAAAATACCGTTAGCGAAACGATGCAGCACTATAGTTTCAGTAAAATGATGGTTTTGGCTGTTTCCTGGTGTTGGAATGTTTGCTGGACAACGTCCGATAATTGTGCTATTCAGTTTTGGAAACGTTAGAAAGGTTGTTATTTTGAAACGTCATTGATATAAGTCCACAATGATGTCGAGCCGAATTTTCATGTTGTATACCAATGATTATGTTTCAATCATAACTTTATTTAAAACAATAATTTCTGTAAAGTTTTAATATACGAATGATCTTTAGTTGGATAGCACGAATGTCTGTTGACCGTAAAGCGTCACAAGTTTCAGTTTTAATTCACGAGGATTTCCTAAATTTCAGAGCTATTCCTGAATGCATACAATGTGTTACCATCGCTATTTTCGTCAGCTCGTCATGCGATGGGCGAGTATATACGTATACGTTGATCATTCATTGCTTAAAACCTTTATCATTTATCATTTTGCCATTCTATTGTTATATGCCACGATACCTCACAACTATCAGTCGATGCGTGTTTGATATTATGTTTTTTCAACCACGGGAAATAGTGTAAAAGTTTTAGACTTGATATATAAATTTTGGAAATGGCACTAGTTATCGCGGGCTACCCCGGAACTTACATTTTGAAGAATTGTGTGTCACTCATTGAGCCATAAAAGACAGTCGATGCGCTTTAGATTTTATGTTTTTTCAACCACGGAAAATAGTGTAAAAGTTTTAGATTTGAAATATAAATTTTGGAAATGGCACTATGTAGGTATCGCCTGCTATCCCGCAACCTACATTTTGAATATTTGTGTGTCACGTAGTGAGCCATAAATGGGTTCTGGTTGTTTTTCTATAGCAAATAACGGTTATCACACTCGTGTTACAGGCAAAACACGGGCAACACCGTTCGTTATTGCTGAGCGCGGTTCCCAACGAATTTTCAAGCGAACTCGGCCGATACAAAGAAGCTGATCGGCAAGCCTCGCACTCGAATTTAGAGCTTGAAAAAGCTCTTGCTGCTCATCGCGAGCACATCGTAACTTTGTCAAAGCCAGTTGATGAGTTACGCGCAGCCCTCACGCAAGTCGCCGTCATTGGAGGTAAGACATCGACACGGCCACAAATCCCCGAGTTGCAGTAATTTTTTGGAGCATATAGATAAATTTTTCGAATCGGATTTTGTTTCTCCGTATCTTTTCTCAAGCATTACTTGATAATATTAGTTTTTTAAAATTTCGGGATCATGCTGAATGCAGTGTTTTAACTTTCAGACCCAAAGTGATTTAGTCGAGAGAATTAGATCTTGAAAAATATATATTGCGCTTGTAAGGAATTTTAGCATAATTTGACCACTTACATGTTTTGGGACAATGACATTGTAGCTGCTGCTGTTTCGAAAATTGTACCATAGCATGTTTTAATCTCATCTGCTTGTATGTATTTTGTTTAGAGACCACCATTGAAGGCGCTGAAATTAAACGCTTGCTGGAGAAAATCGACGAAATGCGAAACCAACGTTCATCCCTGATGACAACGCTACGCTCTGAAGTTCAAGCGGACGACATAACTAAACTTCTGATTGCGCACAAAGACAAAGATCCTACGGTCAGTTCTAGTCGTATCAAATATTCGGCTCAAGTTGCACATCAAGTTTCAAAATGCACATCACATGTTGCTTCCCGTTGTCTTCAGTTTTGCTTATCTTAAAATTGTATAGTCAGGTTCAAAGCTGAAGTTTGGCCCCCGTTTATCGTTGCTATGTTGTCGTAGCTTAGGATTACAGTCGTATTTCGCACGTGAGGGTGAAACGTAGCGAACGTGGTTTAATATTTCAGTTCCATAAAACCTCTGGAACCCTGAACCCATTGAAGACAACTGATAACGCATCAATTATTTGTGCTTGTCTCTAGACTACAAAACCATCGTATGTAGCGCACCGATATCTATATGTAGATCATCCTTGATGCATATACAATATTGAACTATAAGCAATACATAACCAAACCACTGAAGATCGACTATATTCTGAAAATAGGTTCATTGACCTTAGGCATAATAAAAACTTTGAAAATGCATGACATGTTCTTCCTAGTTTCTACATAATCAAAATGATTGTGTTTAGCATGTCGAAAATCATATAGACAAGATGCTTTACACACAATACGTAACCAAACAACTAAGGCACACTATATTCTGAAAATCGGTTTCATGGTCCCTAAACCCATTGAGAACCATTGAAAAGACACAATATATCCAACCTGGGCTTTACATACCCAAATAATTGTATTCAGAAAAACCTATATATAGCCGATTCGTAATGCCTATACGCAAAAATTTGGTTATATTCAATTAGCCATAAAACCCTTGAAACATGTATAGTCAATATAGTAGTTATACTCTAGATAACACAGCCATCGTGTCCAGCTTGCTTGATAACCTAATAGACACCCCTGTGAGGTAAAAATAAGCAATAACACGTTGAAATTTGAAACATCGTTGTTATTGGCAAAGGTTCGACGTACCATATTCGGGTCCAGAACGGCCCAGAGAGTGGTCGCACAAAAAATAGTTGTCAGCAAAGCTATAGATCTCGATGAGATGATTTCGCCCCGAAGTCTGTGACTCGTGATATAGGCTGGAATACACTGGTACCCGTATGGCCAGGTTTGTTTTATTTTGACCGGTCGGTTGCAACTGTTCGCTTTCAACTACAGGGCACATCGTCACCAATATTACTATCGAAAAAAGTATCGAAATTCATCCATCCGAAGATAAGTTATGAATACAGACAGAAAGAAATCTTCACGAGTTTCCTTCTAGCGTCCTTAATGAAAACCATCTCGCTTCGCTCGCCCCGTTTCAATTATAAGTTTATCGTCAAAGCGCAACCCTGAAATATATAATCATCGGAACACGAGTCGTGCGGAATTTTTGTCAACAATATTCCTCCGAAAGTTCTTTCCTTGAGATTAAAATATAAGGAATCTTTTGCCGACGCAATTATGAATGACTAAGTTTTAAGTGCTTACATAATGGTTGTTCTTTGTTAAAATTACAAACAGAAATATGCAAAAATTTGTGTTCGCAATTCTAACACCAATAGGCTCAGTTTAGTGAACACGAACTGGTGCTGTGTGACGTACGAATACAGTTTGCGTACACTTACACATTTTCTTAACTTCCACGTTTGTGTGTTCATCCATTGATGTTCGGAACTGGGCCAGCAGTATATGCAGTCTAGGAGTGGAAGCATGTGCCGTTAAGAAAGATGATGCGTGCTTATGACTATTGCGCTATTAATTCGTACAGTTAGCTGTAAAATTAACTCAGTTTAACTCTTCATTGAAAATCTAAAAACCAATATCAGCAATATTAGTGTAAAATTGCAATGAAAGAAGCATTTTTACTTAAATATGATCAATAAGTTATTCTGGATTGGAATTGGATTTGAGGTGGAAAGAATATCGGGATTCCCAAGATTAGGTGAGTGCAAAACTTAAATAAGTCGACGTCATATAATGAATGTGACTGGCATATGTCGGAACGCCCTAAGCATTATGTTTATAATTCCCCGACAGGGCGGGTAGCACCTTTTACGTTTTGATGTTTGATGCGAGGTAAAGCTAAAAGTGTTTTTGCAGCGCTCTAGCTGTTTACATTGATTGTGTTACATATTTATAGCTTATATAAGTCGCAACGACAATGCGCTTAGCCTTTGGTACCAATAGTCCTTTGTGATGCGGAGGCTATATCAAAATTCATACTTGCAGGACGTGTTCAGTCGAGAATTGAAAAAATTCGACAAGACGATCGGCTTGGTGGAACAAAATTTATCGGCACAGGAAAACATTCTCACTGCGCTGACTGAAGCCAACGCCAAATATGTCGATGTTCGGCGATCGATCGAGCAAAGTTTGAAACGGTAAGTCGCAGCGTCGTAAACAATGGGATCGACTGTTGCACTGGGTCCGAAATTATCGCCCCACGGGGCAAATATTTGTCATTTCCTATCTGAATCACTTGTTATTTCTTGTACAGATTGGTGAACTCGAGCTATATGTTAATTCGTGATTTTTATGACAACAACTTAATATAAATGTGTATGCCTGGCATTTTGTAGGTGCCCGTACAGTCGTTTTTATTTACCTTCGTGACAAGTGTTGCGCAGATGTTTTTGCAGGCTCATGTCGCAATGAATCATATTAAAAATCATAATTATGCTATGTTTGTTTTGGTTCATTTTGGATTGTTTCAGAAGTTGTTAGTTTTGAAACGTCCGCGTCATCATTCGCGGTCGGCTAAGTCATTAGTTCGTCTGAGAACAGCAGTGTCACAAAACTCGACTATGGGCTAGTACAGATATTTTATTGATTTTGTAAGTGGCAATGGGTGTCACGTACTTGTAATGCGTATTTAATAATTATTGGGATATAGATGTGTAATATCCGGGACCCCGCTGCATTATGCAACTTCGAAACACAGTGCCCGTACAACCCCAGCTATCGTAACCTCGAGGACGGACCTACAGTATTCACTTTGGATCGTTTCACGCGCTCAGAACCAAGAAGCTACGGAGTTTAGGAAGTCTCACCGGATGTCTTCGGAACTAACCGGATTGGTTGTGCCCGTCGCCTATGTGGTACTACCTTTCAGGTTCCCAGGGAGGTTGGCACTGTAGCCTCATCGCAACCTACGGATACCCTACCGCTATTCCCTATCATGATCTCACCTAGAAGTTGTAATCACTGGCATCGTTGGGTGTTATTGGAATATTATGTTATAGCAACATTTCCCCCATCAGGGTTCGACAATCCCGGGATGTTTAACGTCGAACGGATCGCTTCGCTCCATGTCGTTATGGATTCGGTGGATGGTTCCCAGAATTTTTTTCTATGACGTTGGAGCATTGGAACTCTCGCG
Organism: Trileptium ribeirensis; assembly: GCA_030248225.1. NCBI lineage: Eukaryota > Metazoa > Nematoda > Enoplea > Enoplida > Thoracostomopsidae > Trileptium > Trileptium ribeirensis. The sequence continues at coordinate 73,686 of JASANE010011521.1, forward strand.
CACGTTGATTTGCCAACGAAAGACGGTGATGATTGTGACCTTCCGACGGCAAGCTTAAAAGCAGTTCGTTGACTGGGGCGACGATTTCAAGCCCGGTTACACATATCGCTACATATATCGTCAGTGAACACAAGAACACAGTGGGCTTTTTAGTAATAGTTTATTGGCAAGCAAATCGTATACACCTGTAGTACGGTCAACATACTACAGTGGTACATTCAGTGCACACGAATAATACAAAGAACGTAATTCCACACAGGTAATTATGGTTAGGTCAAAATGAGGGTGTTGGCTTTCCTAATCAAACGTACACAGCCTTAGCTTGTTGTATAATGCTCGGTTTTCATGAATATTAGACTCAAAGGACGGCTGCGCTACGCTTTGTAAAAGAAGCACCTTACAATAACTCCGTTCCTGACGGTCTATTTTTAGCGTTGCCTCAGTGATATAACGAATCCGATGCAGTCCTAATTAAAATGTGTCTGCATAATTTAGGACCAAAACTTTACGAGTTGTCAACTGAGTATTCCATCCAGCAACTTTAGTAAATTCACGGCTCACGACTGTACTACATACAAATTTTATATCCAATTTCGCAAAGAAGGATCTTCGACTAACAGTAATGCCGGTGGCCCAGTACGGAATTTTTATATACGGGTCATTAAGATTATGGCCCGGCTCGTTCTATTTGTATTTCCTTAGACTTAATGACTAATAGACTAATATTTAGCTTCTACAGAAAACGAGGATAACTACGCTAACCTCGCGAGTAGTCCACTACCGAAGCAACAAGCCACTCTGAGGCTTATCCCCAATATAGACGAGCTTAGCTGGAGTTTTATAACATAATTCCTAAAGTTTGTATGTGCGAACTCAATTTTTCAATCGGAATTATTTTACTATTCGTGTAACTCGTCATTGCTGCGAAGTGATGGTGCTTGTACAGGTGTGGGATCGTCCTAAGCTGACGAATCAGGCGTCAACGAGAATCCAAATGCGGCAACTTTACATCATTCCATATTCCGTTCATTCTCGTCCAGTTCGCGCAAATTGCATGACTGAAGTACTGTTTAATTTCATATTGTGGGGAAATGGAGTTAAGGGCCAGAATTTATTTTAACTTGCTAATACAGATTGGAAAGTTGCACTTTTCGGTCAGCTATGACTCGGCACCCTTCGGTGCCATTTCCTACGGTAGCAAAACTACTTCAAAAAATATTAAATTGGTGCGTCTTAGAGCGATTCGTCCCTAAATAAGATTTGAAGACAAAGCTTGTTTTTCGAATAGAGCTATGTATCTGCACAGTTAGGTTCACCGATTATTTAGACCGTAACAAAGGCTCTATTTCATTGGTGCTCTAAATTCGCTACCTATACATCCTTTCTCTGCGAAAATTTGCACAGATGCTGCGCTCGACCTACATTTTAAATTCATGAGGACCGGGTTAGCGTTTCTACTCAAACCAGTAAGCCGGATGAAGATAGCATCTGACGGTGCTGCTCAATTTTGTATAAAAGTTTCAATTTTGAATCAAATTTATCAACACTGGTAAATTTTATACTGCAATTGCAGTGTAGGCATGTCGGAGATTAGAGACTCCGATACAGCCGAGCAGCAGTGCCGGAGCAGCCACCACCCATGGGGGGCACCACCCTGGCAACGAAAATCTATTAAAATCCACATGAATAGTTGCATATATAATTACACTTTAACAGGGCTACCACCACGAAAATCTAAAAGCAGAGGGACTTCCCATCATTCCTGTCATTTTGCGTCCTAGGATAGGGCATTGGGTGAAACTCATTTGATAAGTAATTTCTCTATGTATGAATTGCATTTCAGCTATATTTCACTACAATTCTTTTTTAAATATTTGCACTGTTTTGTACCACATCGCTTCATTTAATTCCTAAAGCTATGCCAAGTTCCCGACCCCGAATTCGTTCCAAACAAAAATCTGGATCTTCAAAGCGTCGCCAAAAGAAGGTGGACGAGCAGAAGGCCCAAAAACTGCCAAAGGTTACAGCGTTCTTCCAGCAGCAACAGCTTCCAGGACATGCTAATAATGGACAGGCCCAGCCTCTTGATATTTCTGGCGAAGTGGAACTACGGTCCGAAGGTGAAATGACAGATAACGAAAGTGACCATTCAAGGGAAATGGGCAATGGTTAAAGGCTACACGATCCTGGATTATTTATTCTGTCAATAAGGACAAGGTCTTTGTTTTTGATGCTATCTTTTTGGATCGGAGGCGACCCATTTTCGTGATGGTTTGGACAACTGGGAGGGATCAGCAAGAAGCTTCATGATCATGAAATTGGCACTTCACACGTGAATCATTACAATGAATGGATCGCCCTGGAAATAGACATAGCAGAACGGAAGACATGCAGGAAATCGATGCTTTAGTAAAGGAACAGAATTTTTGGCGATTGGAGCTGGAGCGGTTGATTGACGGTTACAGTCTTTTTGGCCGAACGCAACTTGGCATTCCAAGGCACAAGCGAACATCTGAGATCACCAACCAAGGTAAATTATTTTGGAATCATTGAGCTGCTGGTAAAATATGATGTCAAACTGTCTCAGCTGGTGGAGCAAATCAGGCTTGGAAAAGCGTCAGCAACGCACGATCTCAATCATCACACCGAAGACGAAATTTTGAAATTGGTGGCGTCCAAGGTAGACCAAACCAATTTGCCTGACGTCACATCGGCCAAATATTATTCGATTCAACTCGACTGTACCCCTGACGTCTCTAAAAATGAACAGATGTATCATCAGTCAGAGTCAGTATCATCATCAGAGGTCATCAAAAATGTAACTTGTAAAGCGGGAAACGGTGTGACAGTATCGGAACATTTTTTGGATTTATCCATGTCACAAATACAAGTGGCAAGGGTTTGTTGGATGCGTTCTACAATCGCGCAGTAGAATCGGGTCTGAAGATTGATGACTGTCTGGGACAATGCTATGATAACGGATCCAATATGCGGGGTAAGTACAAAGTTGTCCAGGCGTTGATGCTCGAACGGTATCCGAAAGCATTTTACGTACCATGCGCAAACCACACCCTTAATCTTGCGGTGGCAGATGCGGCAGCGTGCTCAACCGCGGCGGTAACGCTTTTCGGAACAATCACTAGACTCTACAATGCGTCTGCTCTTCCCGGTCGTTGGGGCATTCTAAAGAAGTGTGTGAACATTACACTCAAAAGCGCAGCAAACACCAGATGGAAGAGCTGAATTAATTCGCTTCGTCCGCTACGATACGAGTTTCCTGGCGTTATTGAAGCTCTTGAGCATCTAGAAGAAGCCTCTATTGAGAAACGCAATGGTGCCACAGCCGCTGTAGCTAGGAGCATCATCAGTTGTCTGAATGCTTGGCCTTTCATCATCGACATAGTGGTTTGGCACGACATTACCAGATCAACAAGACCAGCCTTGTACTCCAATGTCTACAAATATCGCTTCAACAGCAAGAAGTCGACGCCAACATTTAGTTCCTGGAAAACTATCGAGAGAGCGGCTATGAGAAGGTCTGTGTTGACGCAAGGGAGATTGCCGAATCGTTAGGGGGCGTTGAGCGGGGCTTTCCAGGCGTTCGTTCACGTAAAAAGACTCGATTGTTCGAATATGAAGGCGAGGATGCACCTCATGCTTCAGCAGAGGGAAAATTCAATGCTGACTTCTTCGTCTGCGTGGTTGATCAGATTCAGACCTTCATTCGAGAGCGATTCAATCAGCTAACGGAGCTGTCTGAAAATTTTGGATTCCTGTATACTTTCGACGACATGATCCACGTCAAAGAAAGTGGTCAGCTGCAACAGCGGCGTGAAAATTTTCAAAAAAAAAACAGGCGACATTGATGGGACTGAACTCCGCCAAGAAATAGACAGATTCGCCGACAGTTTGTCTGACAAGCCTAACAATGTAGGATCGGGCACCGGGCTGGAAATGCTACACTACCTTTATAAGCAGCGCCTGGTCGAAATCTATCCTAATCTCGGCATCGCTATCCGCGTTATACTTACGGTGTCGGTGTCCGTTGCTTCCGCCGGGCGGAACATTTCTAAGCTGAAACTGATCAAGTCGAATCTGCGATCCACGATGCGTGACGAGCGATTATCTGCACTGGCGACCATTTACTTTGAGAATGATGTGGTACGCAGACTGGATTACGCAGATATTATTCAAACATTCTTTGAACGAAACGAAGTCAGGCGAAGGCGGTTTCAATGACTGAAGTTAGTGTATTCTGTCAAGAGACTACGTTTGTCGTTACTTCATTGATTTTATAAACAGTATGCCCGGTTTCCAAAATGGAGGGCCTCCACCCTGGGACTTTTGGGGGGCACTCTACTAGTTGCTCCGGCACTGCCGAGCAGCACTGCTCTGAAAGAGAGGAAAAAGCAAATATGAAACTCAAATATCTCAGATGGTGACCAAATATACCTATACTGAAAATCTGTCTGATTATACAAAGATGTCAAAACCTCAGCAAGTTTTGCTCCGCTCGGGTTTAGATTTTTTGTAACTTTTGAACATGCCATTGCTTTTCCGAGCTTAAAGGCTCAACGTAATACCTAAATGGTCTCTGAAAACAAAAATTATCAAAATATATGCAACTGAAGTTTTAGGTGGGGCGACTGGATATCGTGTCAAACGAGTCGTGAACACGGTTGAATTCTGTCAACCTGATGGTTCCATTTGAAAGGCCTAATACGTATTAAAGTTTTAACAAAGTTCGTCGTTTGAATTTTGTGTGCGAACTATTTAATTAATTTTGGCCCTATCCATAAATTTTTAACGAGCTGATCAGACCCTAAGCGAATTGAGTAAGAATCTCAAAGAAAACCATGAGTACAACGTATTAAAATTATTGAATTCGATAACTACGTCAAGGTTCGGCTGTTACCGTTTTAGGTAATTGAATTTAAAAAATGGCACCGCAACTGTAAACCAATAGCGATTTCAAACCAAAAGAAATTCCTGATATTCTTTTGGCTAATTATCCCTTTAATTAGCTAGTAAAATTTTACAAGCGCGTCTGAAAGGTCCCCTTTTGCCATTCCACCCCTTGTCCCCATCTTAGGTCGCCGAAATCCTCAATTTTAGCGACGACTTGTCCCATATCTCCAGACCCTATAATCTCCTTACCCTTGTTTCACTAAACAGCTACATTTAGCTTACTTCTGCCGTTAAAAATTAATGTTAAATTAAAGATTAATATATATTTAAATAATAAATGCATTAACTAAGATTTTAATATGTTTGAACTCCACTAACTATATTTACTTAATAAATATATTAAGTTTATATAAGTATATTATTTACATATGTAATCGACGTGACGCTGCTGCATTACGCATTTCCACAAACGTAATGCCCATACGACCCCGGCTATCGTAACCTCCAGGGCAGACCTAATTCAAAGGTTCAAATTTCTATTTTTCTCTTTGAATCGGGTCAGGTCCAAGAAATTACGGAGTTTAGCAAGTCGCAGGAGGGCTTCACAGGATGTGTTGCTTACGTAGCCTAAGCGGTACTACCTTTGAGGTCCCTAGGGAGGTTGGCTCCGTCACTTGGTCTCAGGCCAAAGAGACCATACCACTATTCCCTATCATCGTTCAACCGGGAAGTGGTTTTGGAATATAGTTTTCTTTTCTATTTTCTTGAACGCTCTATAATTTATTTAATTTAGCCAGTGGCCCCCACTAGGGTCCGACAAATCCCTAGATGTTTAACGTCGTATTCGCGTGTGATTTCTTGTTCTAGGCGTTCAGCGTAGGCTTTAATTTTGAGGTAAATTTTCCTTATTAGTCGCACGAGTCGTACTCACATAGTAATACAATTGGATTGGAATCGGCGAATCACGCTAAGGTTTACCTGAACGTGGGTCGTCGATAGGGGTGATGGACTTCAAACCCCTTCTAATATCTATCGCTACTAGGATCAACAAAACACATGGACTACTTGGGTTTGATTTAGCGTTTATTGATGAGTCAAAACCGTATATGGACATGAACATATTGTACGGGCTAATACAATAGGTGCAATGTGGCTAGTATGGTACGCTATTAGGAGAATGAGCAGGGCAACCAATAGGGTAAGTGCGGAGTCATCGTTTTTTTTCATCGAACTCTCACAGCTGATTCAAATCACGGCGTGAACTGCTAAGCCTTTTCAATGACAGCTGCACTCATCCTACTCATTTAAAGCGGGTCAGGGTAAAAGCAAACACATGGGAGTAACACGAAGCGTAAAACGCTTAGTTATCGAGAGAGGCGCCATTCAACTAACTACTTGGTCGGGACTACTATTGCGACTAGGGTTTCTGCGACAAAACAATAGGTTTAGGTAAGCGAAAGGTGGTAATATAACGGGTGCAAATGGGGTTTACGGGACGAAGCGTACAATGTGGGATTGCGGCTCTGGATCTTGCTCATCCTAATCACGTCTATGGTACATCATCATATGTGGATATATTCGTAATTGAGGTAAAGTAGCGATTGGATTAACATACAACAAATTATTACAACAAAAGAGTAATAATTCGTATTGATACAACGGTAAGATTGTGAGGCGATCATGGGTACGGCTCCTAAATTTTTCTCTAGTGCGACAATGGTACAATATGATTTTTCCTACTCGCATACATACATATGGACGATAACCGTGGGTATAAGATAAAGTTTTCCGCAAATTACAAGGGTACGACTGGTTAGTTTTGGTTCCGATTTCCTATAAAACCATCCCTCAAGCACGGTAACAAAACTGTAAAATTCGACTTTAAATCGATGCTCATCTGTGACCTAAATAACTAAAAACGGACTTTTTCGTGTCCATAAACATGAGCCAAGATAGTGCGAAAATGTGCCGGGTAAAACTATCCTACGAGTGGCTTATGGATCCCGGTAAACTGAGGTTGGGACCGAATTTTCTAACTTCTCACTAAATTTATTACTGAATTTTATACTGTGTTGTGTACATTAATCGTATTTTACCAACACTAGGTATTTTGATATTTTATTTTCACTGCCAAATTTACACAATTTTAGAGGACGCTGGATCGAGCCAGATCCAGGGAAAAGCGATATATCATCAATTTTAAGTGTGAATCGGGGTTCACTTAGGACGTTCGTTCGCGCTCGGCTCAGCGGAACAATACTCTATATTCTTACCAAAAAGTACGGCGATACTACGAGCGGTAAAGAAAAGAATCTCTAAAATCCAAACTCTGAAGTGCAAATTAGGGTATTTTCGCGTCCTAATACAAAGGCGGTTGGGTAATGCTTGATTTGGTGTAATTCGAAAACTTTATTTAGCCTACTGGTTTGAAGGCGTTGCCTTGGCCTTCTATTCTCATTTCTTCTATGAGCGTGCAAAGGTGGCTCAGTAGTGTACGGCAACTCAACGAAAATGTAATGCTCCAACACTGGATGCTGATGTATGGGTTCACAAACGCCTTAGGTACTAATTGGATCGTTCAAATGGGGACGAACGATCGTACTAATTTGGTGATTTGTTTATACGGGTCAACAAAGGTTTGGGAAAATTCACTGATTCAGCCTATGACATGTTTCCTAAGTTTGAGGATTGAATGTGTGCTCAATCCTTGATCAATGACAATAAACGATACGCTTAAACGTTAGAGCCACTTTGGGGCATTCCCAACTACTACTGGTTCAAACGCTGTAATAAACTTGGCTTGCATATCGAGTTTTCTTGACTAATTGGATGTCTTAACTCAATTTCCGTAAGTGGAAATGGTTCTTACAAGATATTATCACTCAGTGCTGCTACTACGTAACGGCACTAATGTGGGGCAAGCTTGGGCGAGTCCCTAGTTTACGGCACAACCAATAAATCCTATGAGTCCGGCTAACTGTTGCCAATAGAGTGGCTATGCGTTATCGTTATACAAATTTTCATCGTCAGGGCGTAGGGGCAGGGGTTAAGATTGTATTTAGGTGCCTACAAATTTGACTAAAACTAGAACTATACGTGGCGATGCCTCGTAGGTAATCCACAGTATCCTAAAAGTACTAAAGCTTATGTTGTTTTGATTTGAAAACAACTCCCGAAAAGAGCTCTACTTGGTACTAGCATTGTATTAGCGTTCTTAGGGGTTCCTACTCCACAAAACGGGTCGGTAAGTGGTAGACCCGGTACAAATTTACCAACTAAATTTCACTCAGTCTGTACCCTTAGATAGCTCGGTTTCCGAGTTTTCGACCGAGATTCTTAATCGAAGTCAACAGGGGCTGGGGAAAACCTACAAATTTGAATTTCTCACTAATTTACCAGCCTTTCTCTGTGAAATTTTGCACAGAGGCTGGGTTCAACCTTATTTCCCGATT
>JASANE010011523.1:0-42195 GCA_030248225.1 Trileptium ribeirensis
ACTTCTCAAATCTGAGACGCTTTCAATTATACTGTATCTAATTTTCTGCGATTCTCGACCGAGTTACAATGGAATTTGAGTTACAATAAGTACAAAAATGCTCTATAGCTTACGTATAGGTCCTGAAAAGAGGTATATTATTTGTATATGTATGTCCAGTGATATATTATTTTTGCCACATAATACTGCGATTTCGAAGACTTGTCAGAAGTTGTTCGTGGAATCTAATGAAAGATTCGAGGTTTGTTTAATTGATGATAGATAAATGCGTCAAGGTGCTCAATTTGTGGCTAGGGATTCGTAATCTTATGTCATGTTCATTTTATATGCTTTAAAAACCTTTAATTAAATGTCGAAAAATATGCCTAGTAGTGGTAGAGGGGTTGGGCCCTTGGCCGGTTGCACCGTAATAATCCATAAGATGTAGAGCAAATCCTTCATCATAAGGCCGAGGTTTTTATAGGGACAAGGGGACAGACACCTCTTTCAAGGGCGTAGCCAGGAATTTTGAAAGGGGGGTGTTGCGGCCCACAGTGGGTACCTAAAAGGGGGTCCGGGGGGATCGCACCCAGAAATGTTAAACGCGGGGTCCAGAATTGGTATATTAAGTACGCTATAAACAAGTAAAAAATGCAACAGTTGCCAAAATAGCGAATTTTTATACAAAAATGTGAAGTTTGGTCAAAAATACGGTTGAAAGTAATTGTTTTTTAGTGCGACAGAGGCTAGTTTTAGGACAATTTCCGACATGATTTTAAGCCGGAATCATTCAAAAAAAATTTTGTTTGAGGTTGAACCAAAAGGGGTCGCGACCCCCTCAACGCCTCCTGGCTACGCCCTTGACCTCATTGTCCCTTCTTGGTCCCCCATTTGATAAGACACCTTCCGCGATTCCTAAAATGTTCATTATCACCGCCACACATTTTACTTCCAACAGAGTTTTTATTAAAATTTTATTTAATTTGCCCAATTTTTGTAAAAAATTTCATGATTTACATTAATCATACCCTTGGCCTCTTTTGCCGCCTCCCCTTTCTTAGGGGTCAGCGTTGGCTTTGAATCTCAGACCTCTAGTTTCAGAGGCGTGAATACCCTAAGTAGGGATTCAAAAATTATAATAGCATAATACGGGTTATTTACAATCGATAACTTGTTGGACAGCAACAACTCGGTATGTTAGGACAATAATTGCAACATTTAACGCTAAATTTCTGTTAATAACTAAAGTCGTCTAGTTTTTGATGACGTTGGTAAAATATGACTTTAAATATAATCGTAGATATGGGATGACAACGTTAAGTTTTTCTCAAACATTTGCGACTAATACTATGGCGTAGAATCAATATCCGAAAAAAACATTTTGCCATTTGTTAGTTGAATAATTATCTTCTTTTCAGGAACGAATTTAAAAAATTTGGAAACAACCGCAACTTATAATTCAAACTCGGAAGAGTTTATACTTCATAGCCCAACATTGACGTCAGTCAAATGGTGGCCTGGAAATTGTAATATTTTTTTATTTTTAATCTTATGCTTATATATTCACTATAGATATGGGTGAGGGTCCCTTGAACCTGAGCCGTTTTATCACAAGTTATAACGTTTGTTTTGTCGCTTCTGACAAAAATCTATCTCAACCAGTTTTTGCTTAAGGGCGATGGTCGAAGTGTATCACGTTAAGTTTGGCTCTGATGATTGTCAACTTGTTGTAGTTCTAGTTGCTGGTTCTAGTGTCTCTAGTTGTTGTTTATAGCAGGCTTGCAGCAGTTTGAATACCAAATTACAACTTTCACAAGAAAAATTATGATTTGCAGAGTTATATACCTTTAGCTGTGGCCGCGTTGGGTTATATTCATTTTATCGTAACTTATAGAAACTTTTACAACCAAATTATAAAAATTCCAACATTTAATTATTTTCAGTGCGAAAGTTGAGCATGTTTAGCTTTTAATGTAGGTTATTCAATATTTTGTCATTTTAAGTTTTTGACATTTTAAACTTTGGCTCGTCTCTCGAAAACAGATGCTCTGATAAAAAGTGTTACCATAGATGCAGCTTGTGTACGCTACTTTTGATGCAACATTTTTCGGAAAGCGTTACACTTAGAGTGTCTTGGGTCCAATATCGCAAAAATTGGGTAACTAATATCATTTTTAATCTTCGTTCTGGGTAAAATTTACCACTGTAGATCATAAGAAGAAAAGAAATAATGGTAATTATATTTTGAAAGTTGCTTTTTCATAATAAACTGTCAATTCGAAATTGTTAAGACATTTTATTTTGTCTTAGGTCTTTGCATAAATTAACATATTTTTGATTATACTTACTTATAAGTTTCCTTTTAATGATTTTATTATTATATAACGTGTAAATTTATTCTGTCACACCGAAGTCTAAATTTCCGATGGCTGAAATTCGTTCTCATGTAATAAAGTGTATGTATTTAATTTTATGTAAATAATTATTGTTTCAGTAGGAAAATCTGCTAACTACGCCTTGGTTCAGGCACAACTTTGGACAAAAGGAAAATGCCACGGCGCACACTTGTTCATTGTACAGCTGCGTGATTTGGAAACTCATGAACCACTGCCAGGTTTGGAAATATACATAGTATATGTTAATGTCTCCCGTGTACGATGTTTTAGATTGCTAATGATCATTACCCATTGCCATTTCGTTCCCAAATATTCACGGATACCAAGAATGCAAAAACTGGCGAGAAATTAAAAAATTCTTTGAATAATCAATGTTGGCTTTCAGCTCTCTGTAATGTGAGAATACACGTACAAAATTACGGACTTTAAACGCCGCGCCGAGAGTTAAATTTGACAATTATATTATATTATATGAAACCTATGTTCTTTATATTGAACAATAAGTTTGTGTGGTACATAAGTTCCTTATGGATAAGATTCTCCATAAATGTTATATTTAGATTTTTGTGTAGATTAAACTATCAAAGTGAATAATCATTGTGAATTATAAAACAAACTAATACTACATTATAAGCGACAGTGTTATTTTTACACCGAATGCGAGATTCAGATGTAGGCGCTCATAGAGAATGCGTAGTTGTTGTGAAATGGTACAGCAGTTCTGAGCGCTATCGGTGAGGCGGAGCGGTGCAAACTTATGTTGTTTGGGTTTTATGTATTCGATTAATGCCTTGCAACGCTTTTCTCAACACAACGAATTGCAAACTTAGTTGTAAGTAATTTATTTCTGACTTAGTGAGTGAATCCGGCGTAACAAAGAATTCTCACTGGCTACATCGTAAATTTCTACGGTGTTTGTTTCTGGGGTTTTTGGTTACACGAATAGCTTTGTCTTGTTGTATTGACTAGCGTTATTCGAAAGCTTAAAATCTCTATTTGTGCGCTTTAGCCACACGCGAAAATGGATGCCAAATCCTCCCGGGTGTATAAATGCGCCGAGTGGGGTCAAAAAAGTATTATGTATTGTATCTCGACAGGTGGTATCGATATTTTAGCCAAATTAAATACATTATTTACTAATGCAAAAAGGCTCTATAATACTATAACGCTATGCTTCATGGTCCTTGTAGTATACTGCATTTGGGTCAAAAGATTTTTAAATAGTCTCTTTAGATCCAAAATACAAGAAAACGGCAATATCTCCGTAACAGCTCGAGGTGTTATATGGGTGTTCATGGTGACATTTTGTTGTGCAATTCGTCCTAATTTGTTGGAAATTTTCAAAGCGCTCAGAAGTGAAAAATAAATTTCACTTAGGGGTTTCTATGTCATTGATAACGAATGTGGTATTTTTGATGCTCTAAAACTTGGCCGTATATGTTGATTAGTTAATTATTGATTTATTAGCTAATTAGTTGGTGTTATTAATTAATTACCTATTTTTTAGGTAGTTAGCTTTTTTATGGTAGATTTGACATCAATTGCCTAAAATGTGATACTTGTTATAAGTTGATTAAATATTTAGTTGAAATACATGTATACACAAATGAGATACCATATACTTTGACTGTTGCCCCGCTCATTTTTTGTAATTTATTACTTTTACTAGTATAATAATTGAAACATGTTGAAACCATGAAATATTTTATTATGTTGCATTGTTTATTTTCTGTTCAAACACGTCCTTTTGATAAAATCTTTGGTCTTGCATCTAGTTCCTTACTTAGCGACAATGTGTTGTGTTGTTTGCCTTGCATTATCTAGTCCATTCTACATAGCGCATTGAAATTTAATTGAGGTATGAATTTTATTATTTCACCTGATTGAGTAAATGGATATGATTGAAAAAAATTTAATTGGAAGAATCAAGCGACCAATTAAAAGACAAAGTAATGTAGAAACTATAGTTTATACTTTAGCAGAATCTTAATGGACTGACTGACTGTTATTGTTAGAGTCAGTTTATGTGTACAATGAATATATTCTTGGCATACCACCGTCATGTTGCGAGACTATATTGTTAAATAATTTCTGTCTGCTACTCTTGTTTAAGGAATCACGGTTGGTGATATTGGGCCAAAAATGGGATTCGTCACCGTTGATAACGGATTTCTTCGTCTGGACAACGTTCGAATTCCTCGTAATCAAATGCTAATGCGGCATGCAAAGGTATTATTAGGTGAATTTGTCGATGTCAGGATTTCGGTTTAGGCTAGTGTATAGTCTGATTTTGATGGTTAAGCGCTATATTGTTATATTATACAATGCCTTGCGACTAATTAGTTTGCGTTTTTGTAGGGTGAGCAATAATTAGTAAACATAACAAATTTATGTAATTTATCACCCGTCGAATAGTTCATTAATACAACAACCCGTAGTACAATACAACAACGGTCGGTATTTCACGAATTCGATGACAGCTTACTGAAAATACTTGAAAACGCATTTACCTTTCGTGTTTTTATCGCATACTTTCATATTCTTATTGACTGCCAACACAACTGGGGTTTTGATGAAGACGGGTAAATGTGTGAAATGGATAAGTGTACACGTGCACAAATTGCGTTAGTAGAGCAGAGAGGTCTCCAGCACGTTTGCTACTGAGAAACGATGGCAGAAATGGGAAATCTGCATGCTCTTATTAATGCTTTTGACAAAGAACAACCATGATGTACACGCCTAAATTGGATTGGCACATTAATACCTCGCACGTATGCCTTCTAATGTGATAATAATTATAGCAGACATGGGTCTTTACGTTTAAATGGGGGGTAATTGAAAGATGAGTCTAACATGGACGGATTTTCGAAGCGTAGTTATCTGTATGTCTTTAATTTCTGTATTTTTTGATCGACAGCAAACGATTATCAATCTTTTGCAAAACCCTATTTGAATTCTAGTGGAATGAGCGAGCGAAGCGAGCTAGTTTTTTTTATTCGAGTGGAATGAGCGAGCGAAGCGAGTGGAATGAGCGAGCTTTTTTATCTTTAGCTCATTCGAACCGCAATGGTCGATTTAGGTGTAGTGACGGAGCCCGATTTTTGAATTTTTTTCCCGTGGTAAAAGTTATGGGGCAAAATGACGTCATTTTGGCCCATTTTTCGGGCAACCCCTCCAGTTTTCGCGACTTTTCTCAATAAGTCAACGAGGTATCCGCAAACTAATAGTCCTATTCCATGTAGCTTTACCATGGCTTTCCAATTATATTTAACAAGTTTTTCAAGTACTTCCCACTCTGGAGTCTATAATCTTATAGTTGGCGCCAAATTTCATATTTGGTGAAAAGTCGTGGGAAATGCACCTAAATGTATGTTTTTTGTTGCTTTTAGTGTCTTGTATGGGGTTTTCTGGGCAGATAAACTCATCCCAAGTGTTAAAAATATTGTTGAGCAAATATATTTTACACTTCTGGTTCACACTTGGCATAAAAATGACGTTTTCGAAATTTTTGGTGAGAAGTCGTGGGAAAAGCACCTGAATGTGTGTTTATTGTTGGTTTTAGGTAGGATATGGGTTTTCTGGGCCGACAAGCTCATTGCGAGTGTCAAAAATATTGTGTGGCAAATATTTTTCACACTTCTGCTTCGGGGGATTGTTCTCACCACTCGAATTCTGGCTTGCAAGCGAGCTTCACTAGTTTTGTACTCGCGGCTTATATAATGTTAAGGTAGAAAAAGACGGTTCGTATGTGGAGCCACCACACAGTAAGATATCATATGGCGGAATGCTTTGGGTTCGTGCTATGATGATACAAGAACTGGGCATGTCGTTGGGCAAAGGTTGCACCATTGCTACGCGGTATAGCTGTGTTCGCCGTCAGGGCGAGAAAAAACCAGGGTAAGAATTTAGCCATATCGTGCAGATGAATCTACTGCGACGACGCTAAACACATGGAGCCTTTAATTTTTTCTAATAATAAATGATATTATTAATGGTGATTTATTTAAATAGCTGAATATTTTTAGTGGATTTAGTCGTAGAGTGTATATTACATTTGTACTATCGTGTTCACAGTGATTGATAGTAAGTAGATGGAATCGTTCTTATTGAATTAAAAACTGATGCAAAATATAATGTAATCCTCAAGACTTCAGGAAAGTTAGAATCAATTTTGGTATTGTTGTTGGCATTAGTTTGCGGCTACATGGTAAAATATGAATCATATGATATATCGAGTTATTTTTTCTGCACAGAAAAATTAATGATTCATTTTGAATCATGTTATTGTATTGTTAACAATTATTACAATAGCTCAAAGCAGGTGGATACCCCAACTGTTTGTTTATTGCTCATTTTACGGTTTCGCTCAGCAAGCGTGGTATATATTCTGTGGCAACAAGACAGATTTAACCCAAATATAGGTAGAACAAAAAATGAAATAAAATTGTACTTTTCGCAAAAGGCTAATACTGTAACTTAGGTTTTTGTGTGAGTTCCGACGAAATTACAGCTCTTTGGTCTCTGTTTGTTATCTGTGGTGCGCAAACGGGAAACTTGATATACAAGATAGCTCCCATGGGTTTGAGTAGTTTACACATAATACTCGCCATGTATTGTTTCTTTGTATTGTCACCGTGAAGTTCATTTCTTTTTTATTGCAGCTGGATCAGGAGAGACTATCGAAGTATTTATATGTTTACTTTTGAATTTTTGTTTCAGTGAACTACATACTAAATGTCATCATGGAAAATAATTAATTTTGCATTTCAGTGCGCCTGAAGTCAAACTGCTAGACTATCAAACGCAGCAGTATAAGTTGCTGCCGTATATAGCGTCGTCTTACGCGTTCATATTTGCTGGTCGGTATATTAGAAATGTCTATATGAATATCAGTGCCGAAATTAAAACTGGAAACGTGGAATTATTGCCAGAGGTATTTATTGTGTTGCATTATGACATGGTTTTATAAAACGAAAGTGATGTAATTTGAGTTATACATTGGCCGCACTATCAAAATGTACAGTGTCGTCTCATGACTTATGACAATAATTATAATTCCCTTCATGGTTTATTTTTTCCCAATTTTTTTGCGTAATTTACGCTTTTTTGAGGCCCCGTTTCGTATTTTTAACCAAGCTTTGCGTAATTTACGCATTTTATTTTAGGACCGGACAATCTCAGCAGTTTACATATGGATCGGATATTTTCCGCAAAATATTCGACATGATTCCCAGTGCACAACAACATTTGCTACAATGACAATATGTATTAATAGCAGCATAAATAGTTTGTCTTTCGAGAATATATAGTCTATAACACTTATACGTTCTGGAATGATAGAAACAGTTACATATATTAATGCATATTTTATATTGTATGCATATAAGTATTCTCGATTTTCATTTTATGATAAAAATTACGCTTTTTTGGTACACCGTTACGCATTTTAAAAAACATATTTGCGTAATTTTCGGTATTCGGAAATTGAAAACACTCTGATTCCCTTCGAACTTATTTTATGATAATTGAGAAATAACATTCTTATCTAAAGAGGTATTTTCTTGCGTTGAGTGAAGAATGTCGCCGACATTATAAGTAACCGCTTTTATGATTTTTGAATCGTCCTCGCAAAGGCTACCAAGGTTCCACGGCATCAGTGTTTTAGCTGTTTGACTATGGTACAACTACTGTCAACCTTTTTATATTTTTGTCTGTGCTCTTACTTTAGATTTAATAGTTTTTTCAAAATATAGGTTGTGTGAATTTTGTGCATTTTTGCGAAATACTGTGATTTTTAGCCAAAGCACTTAAACAAACATAGAATTTTCAATTTTCACGACCACCTTTAATACCTACACGCCTACCCATTCATATACCATATCAAAGCAAGTTGCCTGTGAAAAGGGTCCGGTTTCATACTATTATAGACACGTGAGATAAAATTTTAGCACCTAAATTATAACTTGCTGTTTTTGCTGTTTGTGTGGAATCTGTTTTGGCAGGTAAGCTGACATAAGGCATATATTGTTGGTGCGTTGTTAAACTGGCTTTGTCATTTTATAATTAATACTGTGAAATATTCCTTAACCTTCATTGAACACTTCGAAGGATACACAATACACGAATAAAATAAACATATTTTAAATATTTTTTATAATTGAAACGCAGCGAGCGAAACAAGTGGAGTTTCCACTGAGGGCTCTAGGGTTAAAATCGAGGAAATTTCCTTTTTGACTGTTGCTGTCATCGAGTGGACGGATATCGACAATTTTTTTCGTTCGATAGCACAAATTTTGACGGCGATGTGCCCTTTAGTTGAACGCGAACAGCTCCGACCCATCTTCTCGGTCAAAATGGCATAGCAGGCATTTAAGTACCTTGATATACCTTGATCCGCCATCGTAAGTCAGGTGGATTGAGCGTAGCACAGGAACGAGCTGAAGGCAGAAAATGCTGATGATTGGCACCGGCGGCAAATTGATGCCTGAAACGTACAGGACGAGACAAAACGCACGTCTACAGATAATTAAGGTATCCGGAAGCATGGGAGCCGCCGCTTGAAATTGGGGAGCAAGATAGCGGTAACCACTTCAGCAGGTAGTCTGTTCCGAATTCCCACTGCTCAGAAGCGGAAGAAATATTTTGCTGCATCGAGTCATGGCGTAGAGGTGAGATGAAGTTTATAGGGGTGTCGTCTGGTTCTATCACTCGTTACTGGCATGACGAAAGCAGTAGGACGGACAGTAAACATATTGTTGAATAATTTATAAATAAAGATTATATCTTGACGCAAACGACGTGTCGAGAGTTTTTGTAGGCCCAAAAAAATCAAGCCGTTCTTCATAACTAAAGTTCCACAAACCAAGTACCCTTTTCGTTGCAAAACCTTGCACCTTTTGAATATGTTCAATATCCCGAACAAGATGTGGGTTCCATGCTGCAGAACTATATTCCAATCTAGACAGAACCAAACTTTTATACAACAGTAAAAACACAGGTATAGTTAATGGTTTAAATATGCGGAGGATAGAGAATAAAATTTTATAAGCATTTGATGTGACGGACACAACATGCGAAGACGCTTTGAGATCAACAGAGGTAGTAATTCCTTAGTCATTCACTAACCCAACATTACCGATAATGCCGTCATGCATGATGTACGATTTGCATGGATTATTGAAACCAAAATGAATAGCTTGCCAAGTGTCCTTTGCGAAATAGGACCATACTGGTACCAGTCTTTCGCAGCTCATATCTCGCAACACAGGCATCGCATCGAAAAATGGATAGCACCATCATAATGATTCAGCTCATCGACATCTCCAAAATTGCAGACTAGTCTTTTTGTCGGAGCACTCTCCGAGCCACTCTGCACCCGAATATGGTTCAACGACGCTAAATAACGATTTTTTTAATTTCGCCGCTTTGTTGCTCGTTTTTACCTTATATTGAGTGCATATTATGTTATCGGGCACGCTGGTTACGACGGTTTTGCTACTTAGATATATTGTACATTTTCTTGGGGTTTAAAATGTTTTTGGCCGACGAACCCGATTTCCAAAATGTAGTGCGTTTTCATTTCATGACTTTTCGATGGGTTTAGGGTCAATTAACCCGATTTGGAGAATATGGTCTCCTTTCAGTTGTTTGCTTACGTATTGTGTACAGGTTATGAAGATTGTGTATTAGGTTTTTTGGTAGGCTAAATGCGTTGGTTTGATTATCTAGAGTGCAGCACGTGTACCTCATGCCTTTTCCGACGTTTTCAATGGGTTTATGAACTTGACTTACAGAAAATATTATTTAAAGAAATATAAATAAATTTTATACATTTGTTTATGCTTTCAGGGTTTTGAGTGAACCGCTCGTTCGAGCCATTCCTGTGTCATTTTTGATTTCTAGCGAGCGCCTGTTCAATTTTAATTACATTGTAGCTTCATGCACTTGCCGCCGGTCTGAAAGCTCAAGTGTCATGGCAAGTTGCTAGAGGTTTAGAGATATGTCGTTTGGCGTGTGGTGGTCATGGTTATTCGCTAGCGAGTCGGCTTCCTCAACTGTACAATCAATTAACGCCCGCGTGCACTTACGAGGGTGACAACACTGTAATGTTGCTCCAAGTAGCTAGGTACGCTTGGGGTAAATAGTAATGTGCAGTTATAATTAATGCTTCTTCATGTTAGTTAACAAAAGGTCAGTGGTGCTACTGCCTTTGCGGCATAAGCATTATACTCAAAGCACTGAAATAAAATCGAAACAGTACTGCAGATGTTGAAATAGGTGATTTATCAGTAATTATTGTATACGTATTATCTTTCACGAACAAAATATTAGATTTTCAAATAGAGTATTTTGTTTAACAAGTATTTTATTTTCTATTCCTTAATCAAAAGATGAAAGGTAGTAATACAACAAGTTTTTGCATTGCATAGTGAACGTATTTACAGTTTTCAGTGATTTTGTAGCGTATTGTTATATACTGCGTAGTTTAGTTAACGGCATTGGTGATAGATCGGCACAAAGTGCTGTGATAATAGCTTGGGGGAATATTTTCGGTTCCACTTTAGGATGTTGAAAGTTTACAGTAAATTTAGCCATTTTACTGTGGCCGAAGTATACAGGGAATAATATTTATGAACTTTAATAATTCAATGAAATTATTTTAATCTACAACAATATTTTATGTTCTTATTACCGTGCTTAACTTCTATAGGTATCTTATGAAAGCTGTGAAGAATTCCGACACCAGTCACTTGCGAAAAACATCCGCTTACTTATCGAAGGAGCTGCCAAAAGCAAGCCGAATTAATCAGTTTGTACGCAAAGAGCACTTGTTAGAAACGTATGAATATGTCGCTCAAAGGTATGTAAAGGTTGATACGGATCACCTGTGTATAACTATTCATAGCGAGTTGTAATTGTATTTGGAGATAGACAATGAATTTTCTTCGATTGTGAACTCCTAACCTCATTCGTTTGGTTATCCAAATTTTTTTGATGAAAATAAATGAGGAACGCGTTTTTATTTTTTCAAAAATGCTTAATTTATTTCAAAATGAAAAATATGTGAAAAGAGTTTTTCAGATCTTTGACGCATGCTGGCTCTCATATCATAATTTAATTGAAACGGAGCGAGCGGAGTTTCCACTGAGGGCGCTAGGGGGAAATATCGTGAAAATCTGTTTTTGTCTGTTTCTGTCACGCATAACTCATCTTCGGATGAATGGATTTAGATAAAATTTCTTATTCGAATGCAAAAGGGATGAGGATGTGTCCTCTAATTGAATGCGCACAGCTCCGATCCCATCTTCTGGGTCAAAACGCAAAAACAAGTATTTAATGGTTCTTTGCCAAATGTGTCCATATGAGTGCCAATGTTTCGCAGCCCATATCTCGCGACACGGAGTTTGAATCGAAAAACCGAGACCATCACACTGAATCAGCAGACTACAGAATCCAACTTGATTATATTATACTGGGTTTTCCACATTGGGGGGGGGTTGGGGTGACTAGCATTTTGCGGTTCCCCCTGGTTCTATATAGGTGCCCCATGTTCATGTCCCCTGGCAAAATTTTGGGTTCCCGCCGATTCATTGCCTTTTGGTAAATTTGTTTGTTTCCAGTCGGTCCAAAGTACATAAAATTTGATCAAAATTTGTACTAAAATAACATTGTGAAGCCAGAAATTTCGCAAATTTTGTCAAAATTTGTGCTTCAAAATCGCTTTTACTCTCCATCAAAAGCGTTTTGGCAGTATTTCTGACACAATGTTTAACCGTATCTCTCTTCGCAAAATGCTTCCTGCCAAAACCTGCTCCCAGGTTCATACACCCTGGCAAAATTTTCAGCGAATGGAGAGCCCAGGTTATACCATTTCGTGGGGTTTCAATGGTTTTACGGTCGACGAACCCGATTTCCAAAACTGGCCTGTCCACAGCGGGGGTGCAGGGACTCCCCACTTTCCAAATATCTCATGTACGCCCACCCCACACCCCTATGTTCAACCAAGTCCAAAATTTTTTATGTCTGAAGCTTTATGTTTTTTGTTTGCAAATTGTTTTTAAGCATTAATCCACTATTTATCATCAGTTTTAGTTGGCTTGTACTAAAACTACATGAAATTTGGGAATATTTAGTATTTTTGAGCAAAATTTAACTTCCCCCGCAGTTTGAAATTTCACCCGAGAATGAATATGGGCCGCGTCAAAGTATTCCCGCACTACTTTTCGGAGGGCTGTGGACAGCCAGCAGAATATAGTGAGTTTTCATTAATTTGGTTATTTATTGTTTGCAGGGCATCAAGAATGGACTATATATAGATTTTTCAGGCGAATACTATGGTTTGGTTATCTGAAGTCCAACACGAATATTGCATACCTTTTCATAAATTCTCAAAAGGTTTAGGGTCAACGAACCTGATTGCCAGAATAGTCTGTCTTCAGTATCTTTGGTATTTATTGCCACGGTATCTACGACCGGGGAAAACCGGGAATTTGATTGAGACGCCATTTGAATTTTGATGAATTTTTGCAAAAAGTTTTACGTGGCATTGTCAAAATTGGCAATCTTCCACGTGTCATTTTCGTCAAAATTGTAAAAAAATTTGTCATCATATTACTGGGCGGCAAATTACATTTTTCATTAGCGTTTACAGCACCGTGTGCGATAAGCGTGTCACCCTACCAAGTCACGTCGTACAACGATGTGCGATGCTAGTCCCTGACCAAGAGAAATTTTCTGTAGTGGGTATCCCAGGCAGCTATTAGGCTTTGTCTTTGCGTAGGTTGAGACTGCTTATTAGGATTTTTACTTAGACATGTATTCCGATCTCTTAATCAGTTGATTTTTTTCGTGTGTTTTCTGGAATTTAGCGGTTAACCTTGGTGTGAAGTTTATATTATTTAATTGGACTAAATGGTAATACATTGACTGTTGGCTAGGTTGGTCGTTGGCAATGGTTTAGATTTATTTTGCAGTGTCTGTCGTCTCCTTGCACGTACATCGACGTTTCGCCAGCGGCAGTTCGTTGTTTTCGCAGTTAGAAAACGTTTTGATCCCAGTTATTTATTTTTTATGATAACTGAGCGTCTCGGCAGATATATACGCTGATAGTTGCAAGGGTTACCCTAGAGGTGTCCATGTGCTAAAATTTTTGAGCCCGTTGGTACCCGCAATGTTTGTCACTTGAGGATATTGTGAATTTGTTCAGATCCACATCTCATGGTCTTTGCCATAGTACAGTTCTCGCCAACAATGACCGTCGCATTTCGAGCGAGCGAGTTCAAGCGAGTCCCTAGCGAGTCGCGAGCGAGTGGCTCGCTCGAGATTTCGCAACTATTTAAATTAATAGAAAATTCTATTTTTAGAACAAATTTATTTCGAGCGAGTATCATCATCATCATCGGTTATCGTCCGTTTTCCAGGCGATGCCGTGTTGGACGTTTGTTCCCATTTATGATCGATCTCCATGCCGACAGTCATTTTTGGTGGATACTGTACCAGTTCCGCAGATCGTTTGGTTTTCGGGCGGATAACACAGCGTTGTAGATAGCGCCTACTAAAGTAAACGAACCATCCACTCTGTCACACACCGTAACAGGAACACATTAGTCATTTCGATTATAGTGCCTACTAACCAAAAAAGGGAACCACGAGGTGGACACTAAAGGAAATCACCTAGTAATTTCGAGCGAGAGACAATATTTTGGCCCGTTCTATTGTGAAAATAACAATTGACAAAACTAACATCATTGAAATCAGATCAATATGCAAAGCCGCAGTAAACCTAACAATTCCCGAAAGTCACTTTCACGAAAGATTTGTGGTAGAATATTTCGTCGAAAACACGAAGATTGAAGCTTTACACCTGTAATATGCTTGGACTTCTACTTTGGGTACGGATTCGAGCTAATTTTCAATACTATAGATACAGAGAAAATTGTTTTTGTGAACCGGAAAAAGCAGTGAAAACCGAGAAAATTATTTTCGGAATTTAGTAGACACCCTGTATCGCGTAATAATGTACAACATACAATCCGAAGTAGGGCTTCAGGGGCTGCCGCCCCTGAGACCTCGGACGCCTCTCCCGAGGCCCTGGTCTACCATCCCAACCCCACATAAGGGTACCACCCTACTCCTCCGTAAGGCTATAGAATTGACGGATTTTTACAAGTTAAAAAGCATTCTACTCAGAATTGATACGAATTTAACGTGAATGCTAAAACTTCTGTGCTACTTAAGCAATTGCTGAGATATTTAAGTTTGAAGCTGTAATTTGAGTCTGCAATTTGTTTTTTTGCTATTTAGTATTTAGTGATGTTGTTAGGGAGGGTACAAAGTAGTGCGGGGGATTCGCGTGGCGGCAGCCCCCCTCCCCAGGGCTTAGTGATAACAGAGGAAATTATTGTATAGAACATCGCTGGGATTAGTGTTCAATCATTTCTAAAACCTAGCCATGCTTTCGGGGACGTTGTTCTCGATGATATTGATATTTTTGATGAAAGAACATTCATTCGTCAATTTCTACGTCGATACCTAGCCCACCAATAATTGTTAATTGTTGCCAGTTGTCTCGGTCATCAGCGACCGCGATATCTCGGGAATAATTATTCCAATCGGTAACTGTATTTTTGTTTAAGTTTTATGTTTCGTGATCCACGCTTTTTGCAAATCTTCGATATATGCTATTATAAGTAGTGAGGATTGTGCTAGTGAGATGTGGTGGTTGGTAAAGAATTTTGTCGAACAGAATATTTCCGGCGTTGTTATTGTTGGTGTATGGCCATTCCTCTCCGTAAAATTTTTGGGTGAGTTTACTTTAGGGGCGTACACCAAGGTTCCTCCTTAGCCGCAAACATTTATTCATTTCGCACGTTTGTCCGCGTTCATCATATGGCATTGTGAATCAGACAGCAAAGTTCGCGGTCTTGTTGTTAGTGTCTGTGTTATAGCATACCAGAAAAACGCGATTGCCAATAGTATTTTCACTTGTACTCCATCAACAAAATGCGATACTAAATCGCAAAATAGTGATCGTGAACAGTGTTGCTACATCGCACTTTGTGTACGCATACATAAGGGAAAATAGTGATTTGTTCGCTTTTACGATCGTGAACTGAATTGACAAAATAGAACAGGTGTACGCACTCAAAGTGAAGTGATAGCAACACACAAAAAGAAATTTTCCCCGCTAGCGCACTCAGTGGAAACTTCGCTCACCCTGTTTCAATCATAGAAATATTTGAGCTTGTTCTTGCTGTGATTGGATGTGACTGGAGATATAAAGAAAATTTTTTCGGTGTCCGAGTGAATGCATATTTTAAGTGTTAAGTACGATATACTATGTACACCCCTATCCTCTTCGCAGAGGAAGAGCTTCCCAGTCTTTCGGCGCTTCGCCAGGTTATCTCCCAAGTAATGTTTGGGTTCGGTCAGGTCCACCCTCCGGCACCCCCGGATACTTTGGTGCTGCCTCTAAAATGATCGTCTGAAAAAGCGGTTATAACAAATGACACAATACTACTGTTTATATTTCGACTTTTCATAACATGATCCTAAGTAAAATGAAGCGTATGACATACGGAAATAAGTCTGTTTCATTACTTAAATAATAAATATGCAACAAAACCAACGATAAAAGGTCTGAAAACGACATAAAATGCAAGTATAAAACTCCCCGGTTGGTCTAGGAGATACTTTTACCCTTGTGTTGGAGCTGATAGTTTCCCAACTCAAAGCTATCATGAAAAATTTTGGTATTTTGGAGAGGCTAGTACCCCTGTCACAGAAATCACTTCTGCATTTCTAACGAAGAAATAGAATAGAAATGGAACAAAGTTTACCTATCCATTAACATATTTCCTGCAAATTTCAATAAGTTTCGAACACATTTTTAAAACTTTAAGCAATTCTAGCAGTGTTCGGACAATTTTTTTATACTTCTAACACCAAAACGAGCGTCGAACGAATAGCACTCATGCCTGGTGAGTATTGTCAGTTGCCGCGTTCCATTCTTTGTACATTCTTTCCTATGGTAATGCGAATAAAAGAGCGCGCAGTCATGGTTTTAATCTTCTACAATTTAACTATAGACAATAATCTTGTTCGTTATGGAGACCGTGAAAAGATTTCGAAAAAAGGCATATTACACCCATTACAATGCATCCACATCTTGTCTAAGTTCTGAAACATTACATGGCCAGACTTTTCCTGTTTTGGAATTTTTATTCGCTCCAATGAGGAGCTTATTCGCTTTGTTGGATGGAAATTTGACGGACCTGACATATTCAGTACTGCTTGAATTGTTGAAGTGTGCAGCCTGCAATTTTGCCACTGGGTTTGAAGACCATGAACGGATTTCGAAAAATGATATATTGCACCCATTACAATACATGCATAGCTTGTCTAAGTTTTAACACAACACACCGTCAAACTTTTCCTATGATAGAATTTTTATTGTTCGTTCCAGCGAGGATCTTATCCGCTTTGTTGGATGGAAACTTGACGGACCTGACATATTCAGTATATACTGCTTGAATTGTTGAAGTGTGTAGCCTGCAATTTTGCCACTGAGACTAAAGACCATGAACGGATTTCGAAAAATTACATGTTGCACCCATTACAATACATACATAGCTTGTCTAAGTTTTGACACAGCGCAGAGCCAAACTTTTCCTATGATGGAATTTCTATTGTTCGCTCCACCGAGGAGCTTATCTGCTTGTTGCATGGAAACTTGACGCACCTGACATCTTCAGTACTGCTTTAATGGTTGATGTGCGGGCCGAAAATTTTGTCACTGGGTTTTGGTTTTTATGCAAAGATCTGCGGGCCATACCAGTATGAGAATCGAATGATTTGCAAATTTTTAGTTAAGAGCATCACTGTGTTTAACCTTTGTATTCATAGGATGGTTCGTGAATGTTCAGAAAAACTGGAAATGCTCAAACTCCGAGGTTATGCGTCTTACGAAGCTTGGGATATGTGTGCCATAGAACTTGTGAGAGCGGCTAAAGTGAGTTGCTATGTTTTGATGTTTGATGCTTCAGAACAAGAAAAGCGTTCTCGGTTATGTTACGTTGTTTTCACTGCAGCGTTCTGTACAGGCGCTATTTGTGTTACCTTCAGAGGAATTTATTGTTTTAAGTATAGTAAGCGTATGAAATGAATGTCACACATCGAGTGAGCAGCGGCGATTTCTGATGGATACTGTATATGCCACTGGTAACACTTTTATAAAAAATTGCATAAAAAGTTATGTAACTTCCGCGCATTGTAAAATCTATCTTGTCTTTCGTCATCCTACTAGCTTTCATGTTCTCAGTCATTTATCAAGTCGCGCTTTGGAATGAAAACATATATGCATTAATACTGATCTCAAAGCTGCATTCCATGTATTACCAGCTCCAACAGTCAGCTTTAAATTAACCATTTTGTGCAGTGAAACTATTGAGGTGCTTTGCGGCATCACAACAAATTAAGATTAAGTTGGATGCTTGAACGCTGTAGTTTTCATGGAAACAAGATATCGGATGAGTTGGCAAGATTGGGCTCTCTCCACCATTTTGTTTGCCCTGAACCTTATCTTCCGCTCTTCGCTAAGGTCGCCAGATCTGAATTAATCAAATGGGCTTTAAGGAAACTCTCCAGTAGGTGTGAAGCCACACTGTGTTGCACGCAGCTGTAAACCTTGTATCCTGCTTGTAACAATCTCTGGCAGATCTGCGTACGCGAACTTAATAAGCCCAGGCTCGCTGCTCACTGGAGAAAATCATTTGAATGCCCATCTTCTCAAGTTGGGGATGGTTCAGACAAGCTTATATGACTTCTATCATAGTAGAAAACTCACAACACGTTGCTCTTAGCTGTAACAGCGTTACTGAAGTTATAAAACTTGATGCAATGATTTTACTAGTTTTGATGCTTGAGGCCAACGCGGCAAAGAATGCATATCTTTGCTAACATATAATCGATTTGTCTCTACCTATTGCGATCTATTCTGTGCATTCGTGAACAGGCCCGCAACTAGCCTTTTGCATTCAGGGCTTTCACATACTTTGTAGGTTTATTACAACACAACACGGTTTAACACCCTTATGTTTATTAGCCTGTTTGTGTGTTTATTGCAGAGGCGAAAAGTAAGGTCGAAGAAAAGCTAAAATACTTTGCGTGTGAATTGTTACCATTAGATATTTTAGCGATGTTTAAGATGCATCTTAAGAATTTCCGTGTAGCTTGACGTGCTGATTAATTTGGAACTGTGTGGTATGTCTAAACTCGTGCATTAGATACTGTCCTTGCCAGAAGAGACTGTCACGTTTCAAACAAACAGACTTCGAGTGAACGTCCAACACTTCTCGGACTTTCGAACAGCAAAAGTTTTTAGAGGTCGTTCGAACAGTTTCAAACAACATTAACTTTGTAGGTTTGTTGCAACATAACACGGTTTAACACCCTTATGTTGATTAGCGTGTTTGTCTGTTTTTTGTAGAGAGAAAAATAAGGTCGAAGACCATTTTTTAATCTTTATTCAAATTCGATCATTTTCGTTTTGAAGTGATTTCTCACCTTGATTGCAGTAGTTCTTTCAGCAGAAATTACTGGTTTCCCAAATTTACTCCAAAGTATCCGTGGGTAACTGAACTAGAAGCGAGAAATGTGGTTTGCACCACATCGAACTGGGGGTACCAAAAACGCGGAAATATCATAAATAACTGGTTCACAGTGTATACACTATAATAATTGCACATTATAAATTGATGGCAAACTCCGAAAAGCAAAAATCTAAGGATTTTTTAAGTTCCATAAAGAAAACCGGGCATATTTTGCCTCGCGAAGTAAAATTGGCATATTTTTAGTAATGCGCCTGGGGGGGGGGCTGCTGCCCTCTGCGTCCTCCATGGAAGGTGCAGAATTAGTGAAGTAAATTATTTATAAATACATAGAGTGCTTTAAATGGTAACTTGAATGCGTTATTATGTGTCGATATCCGTTAATTTTGATAATCGTTTCGATAATATGTAAAGGTTTCCGTGGATTAAGGCCAGTTATAACGTGATACTGTTTGGTTCGGGCAAGTCGGAAGGCTTTAGCTGCTGTTAGATAAATTTACTTTATATTAACAAATCGTTTTGAATTTGATTTATTTTAATGCTCGAAAATGTGCAATAGTCATCTGGCTTTTCAAATGCTTAAACTTGCCTGGGGTATTAATCTTCGGTACCAGTTTGACTTGGAATGTTTCCTCGGAACGCTCCAGAGATCCTATGGCTCAACATGAGGGATTAAAACAATATCGAATATGATTTGGCTTTATAGGGCATAAACTGTGTAAATAATCACAGACAGTGTCCTACAGCTTTGAACATTATATTGAAGTTTTCAATGTGTTTTCGCTATGAATTTTGCCGTTTGTATGCATTGTTGAAAACTATGATTTGCAGCTAATTGTAAAACTATCTGGGGAAATGGGAAGCCAAGGCTGAGCCTGCGTAGCTGGATGGGGGCAATTGGAAATCATAAAAACCAAGCGGACGTCCTTGCAGCCACGAAAAATTAAGTCATATAAATAGTTGTAGAGTTTAGGCTTGAGAGATACTCGAAACAGTTCTAACCAGTCTTGTAAACAATCACCTGAAAATGATATTGAATTGGTTAACAGTAATTTAGCACCATAATATCCAAGAGTTTTATGTACAAACAAAATTCAACATATGTTTCTAAGCATTGTAGTTCATTCAAACATAATATGCGTGCAATAATGGCACCCAAAAAAAGACAGTGCTGTGCTTTGAAAAACAAGAATTTAAGCGTCCTGCATTACAAACAGAAGTGGATTTGTTTCGTTCATTGCAGTTCCCTACACATTCAAGCGACCTATTCTAATATGCTGCTTTATCTAATTCTCTCTCGATAATGGTGTGATTCCTTTCTATTACCTTCTGTGTTTTAGGCTCATGTCAATGCCTTCATTGTGCGAAATTTTGTCGACACGTTAGCGACAATAGAAGATTCGTCGGTTCTTCAACTACTGACAAAGATATTTAGGCTCTACGCCATATTTCACATATATAAGCGCGCCGGAATATTTATGGAGGTTAGTTTTTATGTTATAACGTATTACCTAGTGCCGATACTGTAGTTCACATAACTAATGTGTGAGTCCACTGTAGGTGGGTACACATGGGTTGTTCTTTTGTGAAGTCAGCCCACGTTAGTAAGAGCGATTAACGCGAACAAATAATGATTTTCCCTTACGTACACGATTTGCGATGCAGCACTGCGCAGGCACTTTTCGCTGTCACTATTTTGCAATTAGCATCGCATTTTACTGACCGCTTATAAGCGGAAACGCGAATGCCAATCGCTTGTTTTGTCGTATGCTATCATACAGAAATAGGCCTCGAACATTACTGTCTGATTCACAATGTCATTTGATGAACGCGGAGAAACATGCTAGATGGACAAATGTACGCGAACGCATATTCCATTCGTACATCACAGGCCCTGTGTTCGGGTTTACAGAAATGCGAATATCAATGGCAAAAAATTTTTGCACAATGAATTCGTTATTTTGACAAAATAACAACCCTAGTGTACGCACATAAAGTGGATTCACTTATAAATTTCACGGAGAGCAATATTTTCTAGCATCTGTAACAGTCGCCATTATAGTGAATATACTTTCTTTTTATCAAGAGCTGTTGACAAGAAGGGCTTTTTATATTTTTCGAGTGTAACTAGCACTGTGTGATACAAGACATGAATGCAATGCATTATTGTGCTGGTGTGTCGCATGCTGTATCTTATTCGTTTCTGAATGTATTGAATGATATTTTGCTTGAATATCAAAAATAAAACTTCCTTCATCGGATCTAATAATTTTGTTAGTTTAAGTAAACATTTGATTTTTGAATATGAAAAAGTGGAAATCTTGTTTGTGACAGCAAAAAATATTCGTTTGCTAAGTATAGCTTTAGGTTCCATTGAAGAATGTGAAAAAAATCAAAACCTACATAAATCAGACAAATTTATGGAAGTAAAATTGAATGAAATTGAAATATTTGATTTAAATTTTTATGTTGTTTAGTGAAAAATTTGGCGCTAGATATACAAAAATAAATAAGGCACAATCAGTTATTTCCTAAGGTTAGTAACTTACACTATGTCCTACAGAATTGACCTCTACTAGCTCTCTAGTCGTTCGCCTGCTGCTCATAGGTGTTCCTCGCTCGAGTTGGCAGTCATTTCTGGGGAATACTGATTCTGTCACGGCGATAATACCATTTATAACATGCATTAGCTTCAAGCTTTCGGATTAAAGCGATTAAATCTTGAAGTATTTAACGCGAGTATTTTATTATTTTGAATATCAGAAGCTGATTGCATGAATTTTGGTAACATTTAGTTTTCGGTAATGTCTTAGCTTATTGTCGCCGTGATAGATTCAGTACACTCCAGAAACGACTGCTGTGATACATCAGCCGAACTTTAAACGACCAGCGAGTGAGCAGCGCTCGATTCTTTCGAATAGTGTGTAGCATGTCGGTGTAACTATTTTTAGTAAGCAAGAGCCTACATTTTCAGTTTAGTTATATGGACATTTACAGTAAAATTAAAAATACGTCAAGATGTATGAAAGTAGAATGGCTAATTTTAAAATTACCTTTAGTTATGTTTACTGATAATAAAAGCTCCCAACTTTTAGGAAGTGAGGGAAAGTGGCTGACATATTTCTGTATATACTTAACGAAATTTTGGCGAAACTAAAAATTTAAATATATTTAACAGTATTTTCCTCGCAGAAATTATATCTGATTTTTGAGATTTATTCGTATTCATATAATTTTCCAACAATAATATAGATGATTTCAAAATGCAAATAAAGAACTGAGTTTCTGTATATGATTTTGTAAACTGCAGATTATGGGAAATTTTGTGACTCAGACACCTAGACGCTTATTTTCAAAATACTCAGCCAAACATATTTTGCCAGCAAGTATACGAAACGATCATTATGAACGTTGACCGTGTGCTATATCACTAAACCTGCAAAAACTTCATACTTTCGAAATAATAGCATACCGTGCCACTGTTGAAGCGTATAATAATAATAAGCTACTTTTGCACAAAATTTTGCAGACCGTACAGGAAGCTGCGGATAAATAAACCTTGACCGAATCTTCGTAAATAGTAAAACATTGGGGTGTAAAACAATGCCGGTTGTGCCGTCGTAAATATACTTAGCCTAAGTTAAGGTCTTTATACTAAGCCTAAGACTAGGTCATGGTATTAGTATTCGTGTTAGTAAGACTTCTTACTAAGCTTTCTTTGTAAGGATATTAAGTTATGCCTTCAGGCGTTTATTGGCTCGAGACATCAGTTTTAATCAATTTCGCGGTTATTCTATTAATAAAAGTATTTGGTCCGCAATACGTGTTCATGTTTGTATAGGGTGGTCATTTGTCAAGTCAACAGTTGAAGTACATTAATGAAGCATTGTATCATCTACTAGCTGACTTAAGACCGCACGCTGTTGGATTAGTCGATGCCTACTGTTTTACGGATCGCGAGTTGTCGTTTTCTGTTTTGGGTCGTTATGATGGTAACGTTTACGAAAACTTATTCAAGTGGGCCTCTGAGTCACCGCTCAACAAGAAACCGGTAAGCTATAAACTTTGTGATAGTGATGGTTATATTTTATTGACATGTATGGCCGTTAAGTTAGTTATTTCCTCATTATTTTCTCGTATACAGTAAAAGCCCTGAGTTTGAATGGGTTAAAATAATTACAGTACTCGCCAAAATTTCTTGTCCACGTTCGAGCGAACGCAAACAAAATCGAGCAAAATTTTGCCACCTACGAACAAGTCTCGAAATCACTGTGAAAGACTCTCGAACGAAGTAGAAAAACGCGCTAAAAATTTCAAACTTTTTTCATTATTGTTCGAGTCCCAAGGAGCCCGGGGGTATGAATAGAGGTGCAAGAATACGAGGGGAGGGCGAAGTCTGAAATAGTGTGCCAAGAACCTGGGGGTTTGAATTTAGTGGTCCATGAATATAGATGATGAGGTGTGAATTTAGTGTGGTATAAATCGGCAGTTCAAGAAGCTGGTGGTCTGAATTTGATGGTCCAAGAACATGGTGGGGTAGTAACGTTTATGACCTATTTGGTCGGTAATAAACCTGGGGTTAAGGTTGAAAACGACCATTCAGGACCTGTATATAGGAGAGCTGAATAATCTAACTAGTGGATCATCATGGGCTTTTGGAATATCGAACGACCAGTGCTCATTTCTTTCGATTACTGCATATCAGGGCCTAATGACAAGATAACTACGCTATAGCGTGCTTTTGGAGATCAAGGACAAATACTAAAAGTAACGTCTTGTACCAGCGAGCCCATGCACATGAATCATACCAGTACTTCGGAAGCTAGGGTGAAACAGAGCGAGTGTGGTTTCATTTTTATGTTATTTTGTTTAATCACCTGTAGCAGGTTGTGTTTGGTGTATATACCAATCTAAACCTCTTGAACGCTGAACCCATTCAAAATCATAATACTTCGTGCACCCTAAGGCCACCGAAAACTACTGACAAGGCATCAAGTATATATATAACCAAATCATCGTACTCAGCCTCCAGGAAAAGCTATATATATACAATTTTTGATGACCTGTACGCAATACGTAACCAAACAAGTGATGACAAACTATATTCTGGAAATACCGTGAAAATGTATGAAATGCACACGCAGAACTCTAGATAACCAAATCATTGTATTCAGCCTTCGGAAATACTTATATATAGATCATTCTCGATGCCTTGGACGCAATGCATAATTAGACAAATGAAGACGCCTTACATTTTGGAAATCGGTCTCGCCGACTGTAAAACCCTGCAACCCCAATAAAAGGTATAATATCCACAAGTTGAACTCTAGATAGCAAAGCCATCGTACCCAGCGAACTGGATAAGCTAATAGTTTTTCACTGTAATGTAAAAACAAACAACACGGCGAAATCTGGAATGTCGCTATTTTTGGCAATGGGTCGGCGAACAATATTCGGGCCCAGAGCGGCTCAGGGAATAGTCGTCAGAAACGTTCTAGATATCGGTGAGATGATAGTCGATTGTGGTATCTATTTTCCGATGCGAAGCCGATGTTGCGAGATATGGGCTGCAAAATACTGGTACCCGTATAGCCAGATTTGGCAAAGAACCCTTAGAAACCCTGTTTTTGCCATTTTGACCAGGAAGATGGGATCGGAGCTGTTCGCGTTCCACTAAGGCGCACATATCATCACTACTGCATAAAAATTATCCAACTACATCTACCCGAAGATGAGTTATGAAAGACAGTGACAAACAAAAACGAAATGTTCACGATTTTCACCCTATCGCCCTCAGTGGAAACTCTGATCGCGTCGCTCGTTCCGTTTCCATTAAAATACGATACCAATCATACCTGGTCATGGCCATGATGAAACCAGGTCATCACGTCATCCCTTTTAGTCACTGCTATGATTCGAGTCAACCTTCAGAAATCAAAGATAGTTTGGCACGATTTTCTTACATAGATACATTTTGTACTGTAAGTCGTGTTGCGAAGAAGCTGTGGATTATAACTTGTTAACAAAGCAGAGCTTATTTATATGAAAAATTTGTTGCTGCTATGTTTTTCTTTTATTTTAAGAGTACGTTGATGATGTAATAGCGGTACTATTTTTGGACTTTACTGTGTAATCCAATGTCATCAACTGCAACCGTGCAATAGTATAAGTTTTAGAAGAATTTTGTATCAGTCTTCCATACACCAGTATCCCGTGGCAAACGTAGGTGGGAAGAAGAAATTTTATCTTCTCGATATCTGACTAGAAAGTATGTTGCCACCGCAGATAACCTTTGTGGAGTCTATCTGATTTCGATAGTAACCAATCCTATCAGCTTGAGTGATGGCGTAGACAACCAAATGCCCAGTCTGGTTGATAGTTTTATTTTTTGTTTTCATTGCAGTCTAGACGGATTGACGTCGTCCACTGCATTCATGTTATAGTTGTGGTTGTAAATATGTGATACACTCTTGTCACAAAATGTACGAATATTCTTTTAGGTATTGGACTCTTTTCATAAGTACATGAAGCCTGTGATGAAAGAAATGCGATCAAAGTTGTAATTTAGATTATTGTCTGAATGAAATTATTTTTAATTTATTGTGATTTGATGAACTTTGTTGCTAATGTGTTTATCCGGCATGGCTATAAACATATTAATATAATTATCAATGTGGCCGTATCTATGAAAAACCAGAAAAATCTTAAATTCTACACAAACAACGCTAAAAGCAACAATGATTTAATTATACCTAATTTCCACCTTTGAGTTACTGCGTCCGAGACCGGCTCATCTTGGGCTGTATAGTTCGTTCAGAGGGACAAAAATTTTAAAATTTGTGCATCAGAGAGTTTGGAAATTGTATGTATAGACTTTTGATCTGTTTGCTGTTTGTTTTATGCGTTTGGCAGCTGTATTTGATTCGTCACAACAAAAATCTGTGAAATAGTTTTTAGCAGAATATGATACTAAGTCATACTCGTGACTGTACTTTGCCTTATTTGGCAACATGATTGCTTCTAGCTTACCACATACCCTAAGGATAGCACGAGGTACCCCCAAGGTTTTCTGAGGATACCAGTTATCAGAATACCAGTAATGAATGAGATTAAACCTACAGTAGCAACGATCAATGATTGCAATTCGTCTTGTTATCTCATTGGTTATTAGCGGTGTGATAGCTGATGCCCTCCCAGAGAGCCTTGTGCGAAGGACGGTCGTTACCCTAGACAGAACCTTCGTAGTTACTCTATGCAATATTAGGGCGGGCGGCAAACTGAACAACAGCCTCGTCATTGGATAATACAAAAGTGCATAAGTTTGGCCGACTTTAATTCCTCTAGAATGCAGCAGATATCAATGAATTCTACTTAATCAACCACAAGTTGTTGCCCGATCTCAAAATGTAAACGCTGTGATCAACCTATCATCCTTTCGCTAGAGACACATTTCAGGTAGGAAACAGCCATTATGTCACACACGTAGTGTCTGACATGTAACGATGGGTCCTGAAATTAGCCTGCATTGGCCTTGACAATCTCGAAACACGTTGAAATTCATCGTAAGTTATGAGCCATTTTCTATTAGACTGTGTAAACGATGACTACTGGGAAGACGAGGAACTTTGTGTGATTTTATGGATATCCGTCAGTAGGTTTGTTGTAAGTTTCAAGATGCCAACAACATAGCTGCGGTGCGTTTCCAATGTTTATTTTTAGGCCTCTGAATGCTTTAAAATAAAGAGTGTTTTCGACGATTTTACATTCTTTTTATAAAACTCTATAAATCGCAATTCGTTATGGGGCTAATATGGCACAAAGAAAAGGTGATTGAAGTCCTTGCTATGCCGTCTATTCTACTGATGTGAATGGATAAGGGATGAATTTATTTGTCAAAGTTTAGACTATGCAGGTTCAGAAATATTAACGGGCAGAACTATAGAAGCATATAATATCATAATATAACAGGTTTTATGTTGAAACTAAACGGTCCGTTCGAAGGGTCTAGTTATGTAGCACGCTAGGCGACCAAAATATACGGGCAGTGAAGATTCACTAAGGAGCGGTCATTGTTTCTATTTATGGTTGCTATTGCAAACTGAAGGGATAGTGCGACCCCGAAGCTTAAGCCGTTGCACCTGCTGGTATAATTTCTGTTGCTGCAAAAATATTATTTCTGTTGCTCCGTAAGCTTAAACAAAACTATGTGTACCCTCACATTTCTTCTTCAATTTCACTCTTATCGCACTAAAAGAAATTGTCCTTATAAATGTGTTGCTCAAACGTACGTTCTTTAAAATAATCAAATTGCACAATAAATTTTACGTGAAGTTCGATCAGGTTATACGCGCTTTCGATTCTCCCCAGGTATATATTGCTTTTGCGGTGAATATCATTTCAAACTATTGTATCGGTCGAGATTTCAAAAGTATAATGATTGATAATTAAATTCTATTTTTTGGACTAATTTTTTTCGAGTAGACAACAATATTTTTACGAGTGATTTATATAATACAATGGGATCGATTTTGATCTGAAACTAGCGACTGTTTACTAGCTGTTGAGCAAGCGGCGGCGGAGCTCAGAAATGTTTATATATCTTTATCCATATGTAGACGACGACAACCATATCTAAAAAGGTTCCTTCCCTTCGGCTGAAAAGTTGCCAAGCTTAGGTGTTCAAATGAAATTTTGCTAAATTAACTATATAGGTAACTAACCGAAAAACAAGTCAAGAAATTAATTATATAAATAATTTTCAACCCACGTTGCTGGTTTGAAATTTAATGACATATTTATGTTAGGCATTATAATATTTAGGCGGGTATGTGGTATTTAACAGCATACTTTTAGCTGATCAGGACTATTTATAATAACCTTCACCGAACTAGTTGGCTGCGGTTCCTGTTAATACCAAATTTGGCGGAAAGTATAATTTTGTTGATTAAAGGTATATTTTGAGGTTTCTGAGTTGTAACTAGAATGGTTTGGAAATTCCAAAATTTGTGTTACTAAAATGATTGAAAACTTCAAAGTTTCTTGGTTGTAGTACGCAGTAGTGATATGTAAAGTTAATTTGGCGCTTTCACAAATTTGGGAATTTTACTTGCATTTCAGTACATTTTACACGCCTGTGTATTATATAATTTTCTATTGTCCAGTATGTGCTATTCATGTGGCGAAAGCCCAACTATTCCATATTTCACTTGCAATTAATATGAACATGCTTGCTTGGTACGTACATGGGGTCAGTACCATTCGCAAGCAGTCTAGTCATTGATTCAAAATTAGATTGTCCATTTCATAATTCCTTTCCTACTAGCTGTTTTTTCATATATAACACCAATCTGAGCAAAGTCATGTATTGTGGTTGTATTGTGATCTCAGTCATGTTTTTTTAATTATATATTTGTAATGTTTACTGTTGGATTTCCCCAAGTAATACCAGACATTAATTCTTCAAAAGCAGGTATGTCCCCTGTAGTTCCTGAAGTCAAAGTTAGAAATATCCAAATGTAGTTCCAGGTCGTAGGCATGGGTAACCGTTACCTTAGGAATCGTTAACATATTGTAGTTAACATACTCCAGATAAAGTTTTGTACTGAAGATAGATTATCCTGTTGCTGGTTGCCGATTATTATGTTGCTAGGTTACCGCGCTAAACCAAAGTTTTGTTACAACAACGGCTATGGGTCGGGAACGGACATGTTGGTATATGTAATTTTGTTACCTATGATTGCAGTTAACCATCGGCACATAGTAGTAGGAACATTGATTTATATATGTCTTTCCAAGAGCTGGTATAAAACAAAGTCCACTTTTAAACCAAAGTCACGTCGAATATTGTTGTTTCCACCTGTAACTGATAAACTGACGTTACCAAACTTTTCATAACGCAGGCATACCAACTACCTTTTGATCAACTGAATAAAAGAGTAAAAACTACCAATTTTGTGTCAAAATCGCGTAGGTATTGCTGCTGTTATGGCTTGAGCATGACGGGCGCTGTTTGGCTTAAATTTTGACAGTGGGTGTACTTATAAGCTTCTTATAGCCGATATTTTCCTAACCTCGTCCAAACTACGGCACAGATTGCTAAAAGCCAAGATTTGCATATATTTCGTTATAATAAAATATGGTTTTGGAAATGGTTCTATTGAAGGTCATCGTTTTACCCTGTATGTCGATTTTTGATAAGCGCATACTGCTGGATCATCGCAATACATAGGTATAGCTATGAAATACGGGACTACATATAGTTTCTGGATCAAAACGCCCAAATGTCAGTTCTATCGTCTGTAACTTGCAAGGAATACTCCGATTTGCTCAAAGTTCAGCCATGAATAAGTTGATATCTATGAAGTTTATTTCTTATGCATTTAGTTCGATCAAAAATATTAGTGTAACTGCAGCATCTAGTTTAATTTATTGCAAATGTTTTTGAACGGCTTTGGCATATGCTGTTTGTATTAAAAATGTATATAAGTATATATTGGGAAATGGGCGTAAACATTTGCGTTGGTTATGGAGATTTTTATTCCTGGTAACTCGTCATGTTTGAAGGCTATTAGTAGTGGCATTATATATTTAATAGTTATCAACATTTTACTTGATTTGTATACTGCAAAAAGTTGGATCAAATCTTGAGTATTGAGTGGTCCTTTTTAACTTTACGGATGTGTTAATTCAATTCGAGTCAAACTTGACAGAAATTGGGTCAAAACATTGCCCAATTTGCGTCAATTTTAACTCAAGCTTAGGATTAAAAAGGACCGAGTCTACTATATCTGACTCAAAATTTTTAAAGTGTAGTCAGAGTTATTTTATACAGATTATCATTCTACGGTAGTACTAACCAAAAGGTTATTTATATGATCGATGGTTTAACATGAATAGCATATTGCAACTTCGAAGTTGGCGGACCATATGCATATAATCAGAATACAACATTGTTTGGTGGAGCCCATTCAAATCATTAACCGATTCGGAAGTATTTCAACTAAAAACTGGATGTTACCTCTTTCCAGTATATTTAATTACATAATCCTCAGTTCACTTTCGTTTGTGCAGTTTTCAACTGTGTTTTATACATATATATATGATATATACTTATGAATAAAGTTGTGATTTGTTAATATGTACACCATTGAGCTAATATTTCAGGATGTGTGGTGCTCTCATAAAAACAAAGCCAATGACCGATATATGAATGAATACAGGATTTGGGTCTTCACGGCGTTGAAGTTAGAATGGGTCTGGTCGGTTAAACCCTGACGCAGAAACTTGTAAATTTTCATGACAATTTTTAGCACCATTCAGCTCACCTAGTCGCGAGGGTTCATTGCATGTTGACGATTCTTTCAACATGCATTTTAGAAACGCCTTCAAATAAATGTATATATAACATCTCACGAGCAGAATCGGGTAAGTTTGAAACCAAATCAGCTTATCAACGCATTAGGATGGAATATAAAATAATACATTTTATTGAGAAAATTATTCCGTATCTGCGGCATTCACGTGATATAGTATTCCCGACAGTTGGAACCTATGTACCCCGCAGGGTGTCATTCACGCTGTCGATAACAGGTGGCTTCTGCGCCCCCGCGTTTTTTATAAATTTTTTGGACCAAGTAAAACTGAGGGCCTGAAATAAAATGTAGGCCATGCCCTAAGCTAAGGTCCTTATATGAGACATACACTAAGCCTAAGTTGGGGCCCCGCTAAGAAGTTCCTTTTCCTAACGTTGTAACGCCGCCGCTCAGGGTTACTTGGGCCAATTTTTTCAAGGGTAGATAGCTAGGGGTATTACCAATTCTCGACGGTGACAAACACCATCTGTATTTAGTTGACGGGTGCGGTATTGTCTCGTCAAAATGTTTAGGGTCTAGATACAAATAGCAAGACTGCCTAATACGCCGCATTAGCTACAGACTGTGTTCGGTACTGTTAATTCGCGCCAGATTTGTAGTTAAGGGTGTGTACGACACGTAAACAAAAAATATAGTAGCTAGGGGTGTGTCGTATACTCTCGTAATTGATTGACAGTATGGGTGTGATCCTGACAGTTTATACACTACGGACAACAGCAGGGACACGTGAACGCCGCAGATGATCATTTCCAACCACCAAACAGGAGGTTTTAGTCGAATATGGCTCTAATGCAAATTGTGGAATGCTGGATATTGGGGTTTATGTGTTAAAAGGCTTCAACAGTCTGGTTTAATTCACTTGCTATACAACAGTAAGTGCAGTTATATACTACGGCTGACTGGCGATCGATAATTGCTGACCAATGGTTTTACCGTCTTTAGTCTTTCCCGTCGGTAGGCGGTTGGCCGATGGCGGGATGATCTCTGGTTGACTTCACGGCCGTTGCCCAGCATTACCGTCTACCACATACAGCTCAGATTATGGGGCACTTGCTACCGCCTTTTTCGGAATATACGTCAACCTATCGTTAATATGGCACCTACAGTAACTAATTCTTAATGTGTAAGGTACACACACTGAAGCCTAAGCTGAGGGGAACGGTTGTTGCACCCCCGAACCCAAAAGAGCAAAGTGCGTGCCATGGACCTTGATGAAACTGCGACCAGCTGGTAACAGAGACCACTACTTGATGCTGTTACAAACGGGCTAATAGCGCTTAATGTGCTGATTTCTGAAAACAGCGTGACATCACCATTAATATCGCCGGCCTCAGACACAACTATCATATATTCCACATCCTAGACAAACTAGAGATGTATTGCCGCACGATTGAGCATGGTTTGACATGCCGTCTGACGTTTGAATTCACAGCCGCTGTTCTACAATAATCGTCGGGCCCCATTCTTCCAACTTATCACCACGCCACATCTAAATTACATCGCACTTTTGAGCTGTATTCTAGCATTACTGTCGTGCCAATGCATTCTATTTCGCCAGTAGCCATTTGGTACCTGCAATTTTCTCCACTGCTTCCGGGTCAATCACAGTCTCACGGCGTTGACCATGCGCCGAATTCATATGTCTTGATATCGTCATATGTGTTCTGTGTTGCAATCCAAAGATTTGGCAAATAAAACGTAATCAGCGGCGACATTGGTTGTCTTTAAAAGTGCACCAGTCGATGTCTATTGATGCTGTTGCCAATAATCTACCGCATAGTTGTTGCGAGATTGCTATTTGTTACAACAGACTTCGCTTTACACCATCGATCAACATGGATTTTTAACCTGCTATCTCAATTAAAATTTTCTCCACTGTCTTGACACATCCTTATTCGCTGTTATTTCATTATATTTTTAATTAAGTTCACAATACGATAAACACTTTCAGGAGCTTCGCCCCGAATGCCACAATTAAAGGATCCACCTGATTTCTTCTTTCCTAACGTGATACTGAGTACAGCTTCTGGACGTTTCGTCCGATCTTGCATTTGCAGTAATTGGTTGCTTCCACTCATACCTGCTACAGACTTGTAGTGATCGTTGATGCACTTGGATCGGTCCCAAGATGATTCTGGTCGTGAAATGACACGATTTGTTGGCCGACCACAACAAGCTTGAAGAGTTGGCTTATATTTCAACATTCTGGCAACATGCGCCACGTATCTAGCTCTTCTAATTCTGACCAATAGTATCACGTCAGGAATCGCGAATTGTTCCAATTCCGTGTTTGTATACCAAACGGAGATTTTTGGTCAATTTTATGCAGTCATGCCAAAATCTTTTATATCTTTGCATTTAGCCCTTTCCGGCACACTTGGCTTCCAAACCATAAAGCAGTATTCCGTCAACGCAAGCTAGAATACTTTACCTATTTTCTTTCAGGACAACTTCGAACGCCACACGCCACGAAGCTCTCCACATGCAGTCGTCGCTTTTCTGATCCTTATCGTTGTGTAGTCATCAGCACCAACGCATCTTTCCATTTGATTTATAACCACACTTCTCAGATACTCCAACATATCCATTCGTTTCAATTCTTTGTTTCAGAGACGTAATTTCTTTGACAAACTGATTTCGCGACCAAATTCCAAAACAGTGCGGTTCAAGATATCAAAAATTTCACGAAAAAGCTCCCAAGATGGCCCTAATATATATGCAAGTTTCGGCAGTGTATCGAATATCCGAAATTATTGATTTCTTAGATTAAGCTTTTCGCGCTCAAAAAACGTTTGCTTGGCCTTCAGATCTGGCTAGTCCAAAGTGGTGGGGCGGAATTTTCGACTGCCCCCCGGCAAAACGGAGGTACCCCCGACTGCTACCCCCCGGCAAAAATTCGGGTACCCCTGGCTCAAAGATCCCTGCTAAGAAAAATATACGTCTAATCGCGACAAAATCCGGGAAAAAATTGGCCCCCGGCAAAATCCGGCACCCCCGGTAGGTGCCCCGGCTCAGGCCCCCGGCTATAATCTTCGAGGTTTGGACTAGCCAGGAGATCGGATATGAAACCATTCCGACTACGAACTGAATCACAGTAACATTTACTACGCCAAAACCACAATACAAAGTGAAAATACAAGTTTTATAGCTAAACCGCCAGCACCAGTCGACTATTTCCGTGTTTATCGAAAAACATTCACCCACTCAATAAACGTTGCCTAGATTTCAAGCCATCGTGAAAAGCCAGAATCAGTAAAATTATGATGTTGGCCACGCCACTATAAGAGAGTCAAACCAAGCTTCTGCAGCACGCGTTGAATTTTTTCTTCAAATTAACGAAGAGGATGGGCAATCTTCAAATTTGTAACACAAAATTCCTGGATGACCTTGCTTGTCATACAAAATTCTTGTAATCCCCTATGCCACGACCATATCAGAAACCATGCTGCCCAGGCTCCAAAACCGCATCGCCTACCTTTTGCGGACGGTCATAAATGACGTTCACGGCTTTCGATAGAACTTCAAGAAGCACTATAATCTGTACCCCTCCAAATGTATAAATTAAAATAGTCAATTTTGTTTTTGTAAAGAGCTACCAAAGCTGCTTCTTTCCGAGTTTCGTGATGTCAATTCATATGTTTATCGCGTTGTGGATTCGACCAGTTATTTTATCGATTAATTTCATACGTTCAGCTGGAACACCAGACGAGTCTTCAGCTTTGTTGTTTTTCAACCGTTTTATACCGCAGTGAGCTTCCTCGAATGACGGAGTGGAACATTAGCTTTCCGCGTAATACCATTTAAATTCATCTGTTACTGGCCCGTCTATTCGTGTTTTGCTGTTGACTGTTCGAGGACAGTGTTCATTTATATTCTTCATGTCCAGATTCACTTCCGTCCACCAACTCTAGAGATGATAAATTTTATTTTCCAAAATTTGTATCGTCTGCTAAATGGTTTGTTGATCGCCTGCTAATGTCGCAGATTATGCACTTTGCGCTAGTTTGCGGCAATCGTCTTCTAGTAGGGCGGTCTTAATCCACATCGCTCGTCGACGTTTGTTGTAATCTGACTTTTTTTATTTTAAATTTAGAATTCATGGAAAATTAAAAATTTCACATAGGCAGAACTAAAAGCCATGTTGCCATAAATGTAAACCTAAAGCTCAATAATTTCCAATAAAAATATACAGTGTTGGCTGTAGAAGGTAAGGTTATCACTTTCTGTTTCCTATAAGTAGCATCTAAAATCATATAAAATTTCTGCAAGTTTTTATTTAAATTTAAAATTTCTTCCAAGTTTACAGTATATGTAAAATCGAAATTTGAATAAAAAACAGTTGATTTAGATTTACTCCTTTCATGCCGGGCAGGTTCAAATGGACGTAACGCACATTGCGCGTCGATGTGTTTACTGAGTTTGTCGTATGTCGTACGTTTGAATGTGCGTTCTTATTTGTTCACGTTGTGAGGTTGCTTAAAGAACCGCACAACAGC
This sequence comes from Trileptium ribeirensis, assembly GCA_030248225.1. NCBI lineage: Eukaryota > Metazoa > Nematoda > Enoplea > Enoplida > Thoracostomopsidae > Trileptium > Trileptium ribeirensis. The sequence goes on from JASANE010011523.1 coordinate 34,851, forward strand.
TCCCAGATAACTCAGTGGTTTGCGCACACAAATTTCATCCGTACGTTCCGGGTTCGATGCCTGGCGCAGGCTAGTTTGTCAAACATTGCACGATACACAAGTTAATTCCGGCATGAAAGGGTTAACAATACTCTGCTTTGTAAGCGTTACAACGTACAAATAAGCTTGTAAATTTAAAAAGCAGACAAAAACGAAGGCCAAAGTCAAGCTGAAGAGCGTAAACCAAGGCGTTCATAAAGGCCTTATACTAAGCCAACAACACGTTGTCGAAAATTTCGGTTAAAGTCAATTTACGGCAACCCAATTTTAACTAAATTAAAAATAAAAAATATTGCAAGATAGATCACATCACGGGCTTCAACATACCAAAACCAACTGCGTATTTTGTACCCAAAAAGTATGTAGCAAAAAACTCAATTTATACTTACTATTTTTATAACTGATCAACTGAGGATATTGAGCGCCCCATAACCCCACGTAAAAGATGTAAAATAATAATAAAAACAACACAACGTCATAGAGCTAATGACGAGCTTTCGACCGATACTACATAAGACCATGTATTGCAAAGTGGCGACGAATGCAGCCGTGAAATCCAACTCTGTGTAGCACATTAGGATGTCTCGCAGAATAGGAAAGTATATATTCTATACACATAAATTCATTTTGGAAGCTACGGAAAATTTAGTCCGTAATAAGCAAACCTTTTCGCTGTACATTCAACACTGGGTCAACATGCCTAATTTTGATTGCTGTTCTAAAATCCGCAATATTTTTTGAGCTAAATTTTTATCACTAGAGAGTTTACTAATGAACGATGTATAGCCCTTTGTTCCAAATTAGGCTCATAAATTCTATTCTCTTTCAATAGCAAATATCAATAAAAATTCATTACATTATATAAATTCATAAGTCATAAGTATCTATACTATTAACATCGGGAGGAATACGTAGGTCTGATTAAGCTGCTGCAGATGCGATGACTCAAGTATTACTCCATAAAAGTCATTTTGGAACTGTCTTCAGCGATCAGTATCCTGCAGGCAGTCGCGTCAATAGAACGCGTCTTCCCATTATTTCAAACGTGGCGGTAAAATATAAAAGGTAAATTGGTGTTAATCTAAACAGATTTCTGAGTTATTGATTACTTCTACGTCTTCTGCAGATGTAATTTTCGCTTCGTAATTTCATAAAGTATCGCGTTTGTTAATTTTTTAACAATAGGGCATTGTCCCCGAAGGGGCAAGTTACCACGAACCTATAAACCCTGAGATGCTATATTGAGATTGGATATATAACAGTTTTTTGCAATGTAGTTCGTTCTACTGCTAAATTTCCAGTGTCTATAATAAACTCAATGAAATACTAGTTTAGAAATTGCGTTATTATCTTTGTCTCTTGCATTCCAGTTATCCCAAAATCAGCTGGAGCTCTATTTTAAGTTTCTCTTACACACAAATATGCTAGTCGGTTGAAAACGCAGTGGCTTAGCACAGAATTTATTCGTTCTGATCCGTGTAATGCCGTATCTATACTTATCCAATGTGGGCTTTACTTGCTGCGTGAAAAAATTGTCTCCTCTTTTAACTAATTGCATTTGAAAGTACTTCTCCAGTCAAGTCCAACGGAGAGCCATCATTTATAATCGGAAGTGCAAGCAAGTGTTTGTAATAATCATTTACAGCTGAGTCAAGCTAGACTGACGTCGAAGAATCCGAAGTAAAGGCGTCGGTGCACTACACACCGGGCAGTCATCGCGCTCAATAACCAAATTACCACCTACTTCAGCGAAATCAGTTCAGATTAAGATGTTATAGTCTGTAACTTAGTAATAGGCAAACAAACATAAGTATAAAAAGTTTTTCCAAAGAACGTGGCATAAACCAGCTTACCTGTAGTACTAATATAATCCGAATAAGCCCTTCATGAGACCATATGTTGGTAAAACCCCATATTTTGGACCAACACCTCGTCGGTTGCGTTGGTTATTTATAACTTGGCTGCTACAATTTGGTTAGAACATTCACAGTGCTTACAAAGCGGTGTACGATTCGTTATAAAGAAGGTCCAGTTTTCGCCGAAAAAGCTTGGGTCACTCAACTTTTGCAGCAAGCGGAAGTAATAACAGACTCAAGGCAAGAAAATCACGGGGGGGAGCACTGCCCGGCAGATACACATGCGCACCCGACGATACACGCGACACAGAAGCGCGAGAAGCTGCACATCATACCCGCTAAACAGAGCCCCATAAAAAGCGCACCACCACCCATCACATCACCCAGCAGCACTCGACACGGACAAAAAATAGCACGAAATCCATTTTCAATATCAAAGAACATCAAATCATTTTCTCAGCCGACGGCGACGAACGAGACTCAGACCACCCACACACCCACACACCACTTCTTTTTATCCCATATATCCCCGGTATATCTAGACAGTACTCGCACCTCATTCAATTCTTTCCGGATATTTTCTCCTTTTCCAGATCCAAACCCTTACTTACAGCAGGACATAGACATATCCCACCCATCTCAATCTACGATCCCATTCCTCTACAGCATCTAATCAAACAAGCCCACTTTAAATTTTTGAGAGCCCTTTACTAATCCCAAGCGCCAACATATACATGTAATATACTACACCAACGCCGCGAAGAACTTCCCGGCGAGCAGCCTCTTTAGATATATCTTCCCATACCCTACCGCTACCTCGCTGCAGCAAGCAAGAGAAAGCATACTGCTATCCACACCCCAACCAGAACCCATCTAACCAGCCCCCATACAAACGACAACGCACCACCAGCACTACTAAGCAACTCACATAATATATGCAATCTTATAATCAAATAAAACTAACATCACTTAGTATCTTTTAAATATTTTTAAGCGGAAAAGCGCAACCAAAACCAACCCAAACGAAACACGATCATAACCAGCAAACCAGCACATACCCTATCGTCTCTAACCCCCCCATCCCAATAACTCGACCACACTACAACACTCTTCTATATTCTCTACGCGGACCAATACACAACTACACCTATTACAACCACAAGAAACCACATAAAAACCCAATAAACCACGTATCATCCAGAATCGAATCTAATGAACTACATATCATAGAACTACAGAAATTAAAGAATAAAAAAAAAGCGAAATACACCAACCAAATGTACTAGGACCAGTTCTGGCCCTAAGGGATCCCAGCTGCACCACCATTTTTTTTTTCGTGTGGTGCCCGGACAACCCCGGCTTCCACGACTCCCCGGTGATCTACGCGACGACCTAAGGGAACCGCTTAGCTTAGCAGGCCGCCGGCGGGTTAACCAGGGTGTTCGGCCTGGCCCCTATTTTGGCCCACGTATCTAGTGGCATGAAGGTCCCCCGAGGGAGAGTCAACCCCTAAGCCTGCTCACAGGTAATAAGGCTGACTCGCCTTTCCCTCAATTCTATTTATATCCTAAATGGAGGTGCTACCTCTGATAGCAGTCTGTTACACGGGAGCCTAGATCCTACCATAAACTTTGAAGAGTTAACAGGAAGTCTTCTGTCAAACTAGTAGCTTGAGGGGACACCTGGAGATCCATCTCCGGGGTCCCAGTCTAGCGAGGATAATTTGAACATAGCCGTGCACCAACAACCAAAACGAGCCTAAACGAGAACCTTGAGACTAGACCTAAGGTTGGATTTACCAATCGCCGCTGCGGCGTTGCCTTGACGGGTAGCGTAAATTTTCTCAAACAAACTCCCTAAGAAGGCCTTACTTAACTCAAGTGCGGTTGAGATCCTATAGATTGAAACTTGGCCTTAGGTTCACTTTCGATTTCTTATAACTTGGGACGTTGGCTCAATCACTACCCTGAGCACATATCGCCGATCATTAATTTCACACTCCAGCACTTTATTCCAATGAACTGTACGTCAATACATCCGCATAGCCAACACAATATAGATATACAACACAATATAGGGGTACCTCGCAGGGCACCCAGTAATAGTTAAGCACCGAAAGGGTGATGTGAATCCTGGTTTGTCCACGAAAAGTTGCTTCGGCTCAGGTACTCAAATTTTTTCCGGTGGACTGCCTTACCCGCCTGACAGGACATAAAGACAAACCTTCCTGGCTGACCGTGTGTTGACTTCACCTGAGGAAAATTCTGGGCCATTTGGCACTCTCTCGCCTATAAACTTTCTTCTCACTTTGTACTCCCACTCGGACTATGTCATGAGGCCGGACGTCAGCTGCGGGTAACTTGCAATGAAAGTTTGTCACCAACTCTGCGTGCGCCAGGGTCTGCTTAAAATACGGGTTGTGATCAAAAGAGGGAGGCGCTGCCGCGTCTCCCGAATTTCGGCTGTCTTGTAATGATATCGATTTTGACATGAAAAGATGGCGCTGTATCGAAACCCACCGTGTCTAAACGGTTTATGGGTCCGCGCCTATAACTTTCTTTCACAGAAAACTTTGGGAAGCAATCACTTTGTAGACTCCTCAGGGTCGTCGCTCAGCTACCGGGTGCGAGCACCAGAAATGTCTCACAATTTGACTGGCCTATACGCTGCAGCTGACTCCGTCTCGTTTTCTGTTTTGTTCATGCTCCTCTCCGAGCGCCTTTAATTTAGCCGAAGGCCCGCAGTCATTTGCCAGCATGGAAAGGGCACGTGCTGCCGTACCCTCAACGAATTGTTCAATTTGAGTACCAAAAAGGACTGGTTGTGATTTAAGCTTAAAAACACTTCGGATACCCCTGCGTGGTTGGAATAGAAGATCTAAAAAAAAACGTGAGGAACGGGACAACAACGCACGAAAGGTCCTGATACGTCACTCCCTATGGAGCGACCGCATCGACCAATCGCTAGTTGTTACATTGTTAAAATTTCACGACGGAGTGCTCTACCGTGTCTAAACGGCCTGAGACCCATCTTGAATTTTGGGGTTAGTTGACTAAAAATTTTTATTCGGAGCGAAGCAAATCTCAGAGTAGAAGCTCAACTTTTCGGGGCTAGCGTCAGGGGTTCCGTTCTTAATTTCTCCTGTGCAAATGACTGCGTCCGTTCCTGAGCGGAGCGCTCTCTCTCTCTTTTTCTCTTTCTCTTCTTTCCCATTATTGGGTCTTTAAGGCGTGTGACCTGGAGTCATTCTTGTACTTCTCCTGTACTTAGACTCGACTCAAGCTATGGCTTCGAGAACGGGCGTAGATGGAGCATGAGTCAAAAGAAGCTCCATTGTCCTCTGTAAAATCGATTGAAAATCACAGCGTTTTGATGCCAATTTGTGGCGGAATCCTAAACTGATCAATGAAAATTATTACAGTCTTCTACCGTGTCTAAAACGGCCTGGAAGACTGGGTTTTCTAAAACGACCTTACGGAGATTGATTTGCTGAAACGCTCAGGGATCAAACGCTCGAAATTTTGATGGGAAGCCTAGCGCAGATTCTTATTAATGTTCAACTCACTCCTGCCTGAGCGGCTGCCTCCAGGTCAACACGCTACTAGTTCCTTATTACAAACATCTTACCCCTCCCGTGTCCCTATGTCCTTCCCTCTCCCCCATGTGTATTCCTCATTCCCCTTTCACATCACAAATAAGAATTTCGCCCCCGGGTCTAAAACAAAATGACGACCCGGCGAGCGGGGAACCAGTCGAGTATTTAGATATTTTGCGAACGAAATTTACGTGTAAGTTTGTGATTTCGTCGGGGCTGCACTTACGAGCGCATGGAGCATCCGTCGGACGCCCCCGCGCCCGCAAGGGCAGCCTTTGCTTATGAAATTTGAAAGCATGAAATTTAAAAGCACTGAAGCGCACCAGGAGAACCGCTACCCTGTGCTACACAGTGTGGGTCTCCTGGGCAGAACTTAAAAGCCAAAAGAAAGTGAAAACTCAAAACAAAACAATTAAACAAACTGTTCGGGCGACAACCGCCACGAACGACGAAAAACTGCCGACCTAGCGGCTGTTGCTCTCGACTGGTCCCAACACTGTGCCGGGCCGTCTTCTTTTATACCCCTTAGTTGCCCCCCTGGTGATATTTGGCCCCCCAAACAGCGCCCGGACAATTTTAGAGCTGAAATTTAAAATTATCGTCTCGTGTCGCCCATGTGTATTATACGCCGTCTCAGATAAACACAACTCTCTGCTAAAGATAACAAAACGATATAACAGCCTACAATCTAATAGCTGAAAGTCGCCAAGTTAACAATACAAAAACAACATAAGGCAGCTGGTCAACGAATTGCCTATGATTAATCGGTCGGGAGCAAGCGGGCCCCTTTGATGGCAATAAGCGAGAGACAAATAACGAAACCTTGCGCTGGTCGGTACAGCGCTCATAAAGCTGGTAAATATACGAGCGCTTAGAGCGCCGAAATTGCACCAGGGTTTTAGTGCATCTCCAAGGACTACGGACTAACGGAGGACAGTAGGCGGCCGGGAGCGGGACCAGGTTCACGCTCTGGCTGGTCGCCTACTGATAAAAATATAATTTTAAGTGTAGGACCAATAGGTGGCCTGTTAGAGGCCGTTTTGAGAGCTAAAAATAGAAATTTTTGGTGTTCCGGGAGGGTTATCGAGGTCCTGCTCGGACCGGTTAAGTTAGGTGGCCCCGATTTTCGGTGGGATTGTTAGGGTAAGACCCCGTGGAGGTGTTGAGCTTGAAAAATCGGGGAGTTTTGGTTATTTTGATTGAGATCGGGGACTTTGAAAATTGGGTGTTTAAACGCCTATTCAGGGGTCCCTAAGTACTTACTGGTAAGGAAAAATTTAACCCAGACCCGCAATTCCTAAGCCTAATAGGTCCCTTATAACAATGAACTAGGCCCGATGGGCCGTGGCGGTCTAAGATTAAGGAAATTTTCGCTTTTAAGTAGTCCCTATGAGAATGACATTGTGGATAAATTTCGTTGCCTTCCTTTCCTGTGAGTTTTGATTTCTCGCCTCACTTCCTGATTTGTCAATTCCACGGCTGCATGCCAGAACAGGTCCTAAAAGTCTGAATTACTATAAAAACTCCCCCATTTAAATTTTGGGTTAAAATTCCACGTAACACCCCGACCTGTCCGGACATGCAACACAGAATGCCTTCTTTATAAAATGACACGGATTAGCAATAACATTAATATAGTACCGTTACTATGGGCGCACCGGGATCGGCCTTGGGGCACCGAGTCAATTGAAACCGAAAGATGATTGTCGAAATCTCGCCCCTCGTCCCCGGTCCATCCGAGTGCGCCACCGCTTTCCACAACATATATGTATAGCATATTACAACAATGCATTTTGTGTTATCATCCAATTTATTTGGGGCCGACCGGATACCATACTAAGTAGTAGGATTATTC
>JASANE010011527.1:0-14463 GCA_030248225.1 Trileptium ribeirensis
AGCAATTGGTTGTAGCCTTGGTTCGGTTCCTATTATTCTGCAGATTTAACGGGGGAGCGGACACAGCTCCTACACAGTCTCAACAAGGTGTGCAATGATTCAGTGTTCGAATAAAGTGAAAATGAGAATTTTGTCGCTATTTGCAGGCGGCAAACAGAATGTAACGGAACCTGGTGACATTCGTTAATTCCGAAAGCATAACATATCCAGCAAGCAATGTAAGTAGTTTTCGTGAAAGACATGGCATCCTAGAGACCAAAAAGTCACAAAAACAATGACTTGACAAAGTCTGCCAAAACTACTGATCATACATAGGAGTTCCCGGTATCGTAAGGTCTCCGCAGAAAGATGAAAATGGAGGAGGACCTGTTCGGAAAAGAGACAAAGAAATATGAGGGCATTATAATCAAATATGATTAACATACATAACGATAAAGAAAATATACCTACTCCAAGCCACTATAAACAGCCAAACTTAGCGTAAGTAACGGCTGTTTCTAGAGGTTTAGCGTGATTTCTTATCGATTTATGGGTTAAGTTATCAAAAAATTTAGATCTCATTAGAAAGATCGTGAAATTCAGTATTGAATTACTCAGGAGGTCTCCTTTGAAAATCAACCGTAGACGGTTACGGGCCAAAAACCAAGCGGAAACTTCTGTTCCCATGATTTTATTGTTTCCAGCTTGTTTTTGGTTCCTCGCGCGTCCATTACTTTATATGTAATCCCGCTTAACCATTATGATATGAGCCGTGCAGTTTGCAATCAGCAACAGGTGGCACCTTTGATTTTAGCTACTATCCACCAAATTTAAACATTCGCCGTTCATTTGTTAGTGAGCGGTCGATGGCCTCCTATTCTCGGACGGTCATGACTCTGAAGTTTCGACTGCGTGGAGGCGACTGGTCGAGTTCAGGATATTTTCCCTAGATCCTTGGCAACAACTTAACATTCTGTTCTATGTCGTTGTATCTATGTAGTATCCTTGTTCTGCTCGCAGTTTTGCAATTAATGCTCCTACCAAAAGGAATCGAGACACTACTGCATGGACCCACCCAAGATATTCCAGCTAAAACTCGAACACCGACATACACACCACAAATTAAAACATGCAGTTGCGACGCACAACAAACATAAGTCATTGACAAATATTAATAAGCGACATGAACGACAAGTATCAATAAGCAAAATGATGTTATGAACACGACAATGGCACCATGCGGCATACCACTTCAAATCTTCTTCTGATGAGGTTAGCCCTAGCTATAACAGATTCTGTATAGAATGTTCCGACCTATTTAAAAATGAGCTCTCATTGAATTCCTACTGCTTACAGAACGTTATGACAGAATTATATGAAAGAACACGTAACAGGCCGGAACGGTCCAGTTACAATTAAACATAGTTTAGTTTCATTTTTTAATGTAGAATTATTGACTCAAAGATTTTTCAGCTTTGGAGAATGTTTTAACACGTGACTCGAATCCGCGCTATATCTTCAATTTATTCAACACTTTGCTATCTCAATCTTTCTCAATCGTACTTCGACGATTCGCCATATACAGTAAAATTTGCGATGGCCCCAATATAATAATAAATCGCCAGTAGTTGATTTTAATATATAGATAGAGTTAAATCCAAACATGATATTATATATATCAATATATAGTTACCATCAGGGGTAGATGTGTCAGACATTTTGTGTATAACGGCACTATCGAGCGAATAACCTTCGAATGTCGCTGAAATATCCAGGTTGGAACACGATACTATAACAAAATTACAGTCATTATTATTAGCATCAAATGTCAACCATAATATGTTCAATTACTATAGAATACATTAATCCTATGCATATCGACAGAATAAATGGTGAAACCCTATGGTAAAACCTTAATTGTTATAACTTAGATAAACCCATTATCTATAATTTACTTGGTTTCAACCCAATTCGTAACCTTATACCAACATCTACTCAATTATTCAATCTAACATTAGCGACATCACTACGTGTCCAAATATTAACTGCAGATTGGATACACTGCTAAAAGCGACTAATAGCCTTGTAAAAATATAACAGGTCCAGTTACATAGAACGACTGATAGTTTATGGTGTTAAGCCAGCTTCAAAGGCATTCTTCGGTCCAAGCAAAGTAGCTATCATATGCATTGGTAATAGCATCTGATCACGTAATTATAAAATCTGTGACTCGCCATCAGAAAAACCTAACCAAATTCTTGAAATGATATTTGGGGTATACAAAAATATTTCGTATATTCAATTTTTATTGGCCCCAGGGGGTTAGGTGACATTGGCGGCAGGTTTATGAGAACGTTTAACGAAATTAGATTATGAACATTTGTAATAATTTGAGTTCCCATACCCTCACCACATATGCGTCGGTTACTGAAGATACAATGGAATTAAAATCGAATTTGCAATGGCGAAATGAAAACATGCATTATTCATTGTGAAAAAATGATAACCAAAACACATGTGGAACCTGCCTCCGCGGGCACCGTGGCATACTGAGGACACTTATGCCTGGAGGTTATCACCCTCGAAGTTATAACCCCGTCGAAGCTATAAAAGTTATATCCCATTATTTCATTATGTTGAATAATTTGCATAAATTTCATTTGAAATGGTTTAGCATATTGTAGGTTACTTGTTGGAGTACAGTACAGGGTTTGAAAGTTCCTACGTTTATACTATAGAAACAGTGTACCTACCTGTTGTTGCTCGGCAGAACACTTTGTTCTCGATGCTTTAATGTTCTGTTCTTTAGTGTTGCAACAGATTGTTTTTGCTTTTCCAGCTGATCCAGCTGCCGTGTAACCACCAACAGTCATCTCGAATTATACCACTTTAGGAAATAATACACCTTTGTAAGGTAAACGATTAACACATTTATCTCTTCCGTTGCAAAATTTTTAATAAAGATGTAAAGTGAAATCATGAAATGTAAGCTGGAGCAACACCAAATTCACGCAGACTATATCCGTAGCCTTGTAACTAGTGTCTTCGACCGGAATTTTCTTTGGACAGCAAGGGGCCGGTTGGCCTCGAAATTTTGCGGTCTGCAACTGGCGAGTGGATAAAATTGCTGACGGATAAACCGGCCTATCGGACAAGCGGCTGGCCAGTGAAATTTCCGGATTCATTCAAACAACGTTCCGGAACACCAGTATAGATTTTAAAACGTCCCAAGCGAAGACAAGCTTCATATAAAATGTTCCGGCGTGTTCTCAATAGTGTTTTAGCAAAAGTTTCGATTAGTTTCGATACTCAAGTGTTTTTCACACAGAGATGATTATACTGTTTAATGCTAGGAAGTCAGGCTGGTGATGACCTGCAGCTAAACCCGAAATGATAGCGGCCAAATTTTTACTTCAGGAAATACTCCATAGCTAAATTTTTTATGACCAAGAATGTCAAACCACCATTGCGCAGTGAGTGCTGCGACTGCGAGCGAACAACATTTATTGCCACAGATACGTTTGAACGAATGTCTACGTCATTTTGGACAGCATTGAAACTCCTACCTCCGCAGGATTGACGAATTACAGCACTAGATTGAAAACCCACGAAATTATGCATGGTTTAAAGTGGAGAAGGTCCCATTTGATACAGTAGAATTCCAAAAAGGTATATTGATAATATATACAGTCAAATGAACCACCTCCTTATTTCAGGGACCTCGAAAACTATCAATACCTGATTTAACATATTATAACACTATATTATATATATCTAAAGGGGCGGAGCGTTACAGTGGATACAGTACCATACTAAAAAGCGTATTGGTCACAGATGAAACATTTGGCAAATGTAACCTTTAAGGGCGGAAGTGAAATGAATGCTATGCCGTTCTCGTATACTAAGCCTAAACCTGAGCCCACAGCTGTGCGCGAATACGGGTACCCACTGGCCGAGCCGGCTACGGCCTCAAATCTTCCGCTCGCGCTAGTGGGTATACCAGCGGGTAACGGATACCCGTAACGTTTATAGAGCTGTATGTTCAGCAATAAGCGCTATTCTCGAAATGGCTAGGTTGCTCGCGTATATCTACCATCATTAGAAAGACATAAAGGCCCATATTAGTGAAAAAGGTCCTGAAAACATAGTACTTCTTATTAGCAACCGCAGCCGCTATCGAAATTATGTGGTGATTCTGTTTACTGAACACTTCGTGGGTGCTTTTGTGGAACGGTGGGCGCTGTCATTGAAATTATTATTTCGTTCTTTTACTGATCGCTGTGTAAAAGATTGGATGGCTCATTTTTTTAGAGCGCAACCAGAATGTTGGTTTACAAAACGTCCGAAAAAATAGTGATTTGTGAAATTGTTGCCAAGTCAAAGGTCATCTGACTGGGATCTGACCAATTTCACAATATGTTTAACGGCAAAATCTTACGTTTAAGGTGGCTGGCTGGGTTTCATGAAGATAAGTGCTAAAAGTAGGTCATTTCGTTGTCGTACAACTGGGGCGGTGAATGCCAATATGATAGAATAAACTGCTACGAAGCTAAATACAGAAGAATAATTTAAAGTCAGTAATGATGAACCACAAAATCCCCCGACATATTTCTACAAATTGCAAGCTTCGCGGGCCTGAAAAAATTCTCTGAGCCCGCGGGTACGAGCCTAGGGCGGTAAGCAAGCCTCCAATTTTCGAGGGTGCCTGCGGGCTAAAAAATTTTTGCACGCGTATAGTTCTGCGTATGCCTTAGCCTTAGTTAAAACCCTTGTACGAAGCATATACTAATAAAGCCTAAGACTAAGTCGGGGGGCTGCCGTCCCCGACCTCCCTGGACTACGTTGTTCGTTTTTTACATCACGTCCATCACGCCAGTCCGAATGACTTGGGCCGAACCAGTTAAAACATTAGATTGAAAATCACAAAATCATGCATGAATAAAAAATTCATCCTCTTCAGTATGTACAAATAACCTATATATTGTTAGCGCTTGCAATCAAATACAGCATTAGATTGAAAATCAAGAAATGATGTACAGTTGTGGTGGACGTGTCCCTTGGAATACAGTAGCATGCAAAAAGAATACTTCGGTACCAGATACATTAAAATCAATCACTCTATTAAATTCAACATCATCGAAAACATTTATAATAGTAGATACAAGAAAATGTAGCATTAGGTTGAAAATCAAGCTATCATGCATGGTGATGGCAGGGGTGGACAATAGGGTCCGGGTGATACAGGACTGTTCCAAACGGTGCATTTACCCCAAGTGCCCTCCAGTAGTCTTCAAGCTATAGTAGCAACTGCTATATTTACAGCGATTTTGACACAACATTGGATATTTTTGCTCTCTTTTTTTCAGTTGCGTTCGGAGTTATTGGGCAGATGTTGCGATAGTCATGGTAAACTCACAAGTGGATGCGCAACTTTGTATTAAATGATTTTAGTGGTTACCATCTTATAGACGGAAACAGCAAAATTTGTCTTGCTTTGGTCAAAGACTGGCTGTTGATTAACCCTCGAGCATGGCAAAGGAGACATACAAATAAATGATTTAAAAATATGTGCTAATAGTTAATGCAATATATAGTAGTAGTAGGAAAAATGGCGGCTCTACGCCACTTGATTAATGACCTGTCAATTTTTAGGAGAAATAATGATTAATGACCCTGGGTCACGTGACCTGTCACAAATTATTATTTACCACATATATAATAAATGCATACACATATTAATTAACTGTCAAAATTGTGCCATACTTGTATAATAGACTATTCAGGAAATAACAGCAACGGTTTAAGAGCTTTGACATTATTGAGCTTAGGGTTACAGTGCCTAATGAGTAAATTTTCTAGGTTGCGTAATAAGGCGTCTGAACTGCGGCTGTGTGCGTTTACCTGCGCAATGATTTTAAAATCATCAGGTTTTGTCACGGCATTACATTGAGTAGAATGGTGGTAAATTGCTGAATTTTTTAGCTGTTTGTTATTCAGTGTTTTACCAGTTCTGGCTGATTGACCTGAATGCTCCGAAATCCTAGTTCATAAATGTCGGCGTGATGAGCCGATGTAGTCCGTTTCACAAACGGAAAAGTTATATTTATAAACCACATTGGATCTCAATGCTTCAGGTATCTGGTCTTTAAAAGCAAAAGAATGTTTCAACTTTTGCGCCGTTCACAGAATAATGCGTACGGCGACTGGAAAATTTGTGTTACAAACGATGCATTGTCCGTACCTTGTTACAAACGATCGATCGACCGTATATTAGGTTATAGACGATAAGGCGTCTATATATTTGGTTACAGACGATTCGTCGTCCGTAACAATTATTACAAACGTCGAACTGTTTGTAATATTTGTTATGGACGATCGGTCGTTTATAACAAATATTATAAACGACCGATCGTCCATAACAAACATTACAAGCGACAAGGTGTTTGTAATATTTGTTTGTGGACGATCTATTGTTTATAACAAAAGTTATAAACGATCTACCGTCCATAACAAATATTACAAACGACGAGGTGACCTATCTTTAACAATCACAATTTTAAAGTTAACAACCAATGCATTAGGTGATACAGCTTATCATAGTAAAATTGACAGCGATTGCATTAATTTATAAAGAGAGCTTTTGGTCAGCGAGTGGATAAACATCTAAGACAAGACCCTATCTCAGCTCATTGAGTAACCTCGCAAACGAGCGAATAATATCGCACATGCAGACTGGCACCACTCATGACAAATTCGTTTAGCGACAACCTGTATCAGCTATGCCGTCCCAAACTAATCAATTATTGCTTAATACAGCTGACAGCCCTCTGGTTTGGTTTGCCTACAATATTACATCCTTATTGTTGTGTTTCAGGTTTATGAGCAGCGCAATATGAAATTTAGTCAGAAAATCATATATAAAATGTTAAATATATGCTATAGTCGTAGTTTGCAATGCAAAATGTATAAACAAATAAAATAGAAGTGTCGTTGTTTAGAAAACTGCTGTAGTAAATGCCAAGACAAGTGTAGATTATGTGGTGTTATAACAGCCGACCACTCGTAAGTTATGTTTATATGAACGGCCTATGACGGTTTATATGACGCTATAGCCACAAATTCCAAGATGTACGAAATGCTTATTTTCTGGGGTTTCTCTTTCAGTTTAGCTGTTGTGCCTACATCACTTCTAGTGTCGATAAAATTTTATGATTTTGCATCGTAGCTGAACATTTTGATTGCTGTGCGCCAGTGCTGTTAAGAGGTCATCGAGCAACTAGATATATACAATGCCACAATTCTACGCATCGCGAAAACTAGAATAGAGGGAAAACGTGTCACTCATTTCCTATGTCTACAATGTACAAGCACAAAATATGTATGTGTTGTATCGGTTAAAGAACACAACGTGCAGAGAGACACTCTTGTTTTCAGTCACATCCAAAATAACAGAATATAGCAAACCATAGCACAGTGTTTCCAAGTTTATAATATTTTATTATTACTGTAGTCTGTGATTGACTACGTACAGCTGCCCGGCGCTAATGTTTTCTATGATATCCACGACAGTCTCGCGAAATAATGCGGCCCTGAACTGAGCCTTCTCAGCCCCCGTTAAAGTTCGTCAGAAGCCATTAAGGGCCGCGTAAACAATCTTAATCAGCATATTTGAAAACTTACAGAAACCAATATTTGTTGCCCATCCGTATTGAAAAGAACATGGAATCTCTTGAAATTTGCCTACGACAACTTTGAAAAAACGTTAAAATCTTAAGAACAATTGTTGACTTTTAGGGGCCCCTGTCGCATAGTGCAATGTTATGTATAAAAGATATAACTAATATATGTAATGTTTGAAACTAATAAATTTAATTTTTAATAAGACGTCATGAAACCGAGTTGCGAGCGAGCGACTACTATTTTCAGTGACAAGAGTTTTTCAGCAAAAACATAGCGTTACTTGCAATTTATGAAAAAATATATAGGAAATACCATATTTTGTACCCATATTTTTTGCTAATTTTGTATCCGATGTCCCAAAGTTTGACGTTATGGATGCAAACAACGCATAAATGAGAATCACAACATTTGTCGCGTCTACACTGTAAATCCAAATTAACCAATAATATGCAATTTTATCATTGATGCTTAGTCATGTTGCGATTAATTTGCTTTTTTTACTTCGTGTCAATAAATTAGCGGTCGTCATGTTTCGTACAGATTTTGGGTTATTGTATTGGCTGTTATATAAAGCTAAGGGTTCGGAAATGATATTTGAAAAATAAACCGAAGTTTATAGATCAAAAATATCTTTTAGCATTACTTTTGATGTAAACAATCATTGTAATGCCTTATGACCGCACGAAATGCCTATAGCGTAACTAACACTGAGCAGCGTAAGTGAAAGTAATACTGAGCGGCGTAAGTGAAATTCATGCCATTCTGTTTTCGATTTACTGTAAGCTTAATGCGTGTGCTATTTTAATACTTATTCAATAATCTTGTACTCCCACGCTGTGCAACAATTTCAGCTTAAGCCATGAATTTGAAACGATAGATCGTTTATAAATCTTGTTATAAACAATCGACCGTCCATAAAGAAATATTACAAACAGTTCCTCGTTTGTAATATTTGCTACGGCCGATCGGTCGTTTATAACATTTGTTATAATCGACCGATCGTCCATAGCAAATATTACAAACAGTTCGACGTTTGTAATATTTGTTACGGACGACGAATCGTCTGTAACCAAATTTTTCGACGTCTTGTCGTCTATAACCAGATATACGGATGATCGATCGTTTATAACAAGGTACGGACAACGCATCGTTTGTAACACAAATTTTCCAGTCGCCGTACGCATTATTCTGTGAACGGCGCATTTTTTCCCGTTTCGAAAACAACACTTATCTGGACATCGGGAAAAGCCGTTTTTAATCTGTGAACGAAGCGCTTTCTAAGATTGTTCGATATGTCACCTATGACCAGTAATTTGACAGCAATGTTCTTTAATTCGGACGAATCTGTTACAGGTGTCAACTTTGAGCTATTTTCATCAACAATTGTGTTGTTTTGAGCGTGAGCCCATTTGCTGAAAAATTGTTTAATAGAGTTATCAATGGTCTTGTCGGGATAACCATTATTTTTGAACAATTGCTTAAGAAAACATACTTTTCTTACGTTTTCTTACTTTTCTTACGATTTCAGAATGGAAGATTTCTGTGAACACGATGGACTCCCCATTCACCTGCAGCTGTGTTTGTAGCAGATTTGAAAGCTTGCTAAAGTTTATTACATGAAAATTTGTTGATTTAAAGTTTGCTTAGACTAGCTATGTGTTCTATGCTTGCCGGGGTCTATTAATATAACATCGTTGTCATCGTGCCGGTGTTTGTGGGGACTCGCACGGCGACTTGTCCAGGCGATGACTAATGGTATGTTAACAGATTGGGTACAAACATAGAAAAAAGGTGGTCATCCAAGCCCTAATCCAGCATGCCTAATGCCGGACTCTAAAAAATGCGTTCCGCTATTTTACGTCCTAGGTGGGACGTGAGGATAATGCCGTATGGGTTGAGAATGACAGATCATCTGGGCACATGGTGCAAAGAAACGACAACCCATCTCTGTCTTCTCCGTTTGATGACGCCACCTCTGAATGGGGAGTCCATCGTGTTCACAGAAATCTTCCATTCTGAAATCGTTAGTGCTAAGATACCAAATAATAAATTTCACTTTCCTGCTTATAGACTCCCAAACAAGTCTCAAAATTAACAATCTGCGTTATAAAGGTGGATGGACTTGTCCCAGAGCGCACACAAATGTGGGGACTTGTCCCAGAGCCACCACAAATGTGGTAATTAACCATCCTCGTAAGGTTTGTATAAAGCCCTGGGTGCAGACTGGGTTATCCTATTGTTATCCAACAATAAACTTTATGCAATTTGAGCTCATAGAATACCATTATCACCGTTGAGTTTAGCCTAGGTAATACCAAACATTATTCGCCATTGGTGTGGTTTTCTGAGTGTTTGACCAACTGGGTAAATAAGAGTGCTTGAAGGGTAATACCAAACATTATTCGTCATTCGTATGGTTCTATGAGTGTTTGACTAACTGGGTAAATCTGGCCATGATTTTATTATTTTTTGTCATATTTTTAGAAAAATTAAAATGCCACACTGTATTTATTGCCACCAGTATTTTCAACGCAACGAGGCTTGCATAGATCATACGATCGAGCGGCACATTCAGAATTTGAACGGCTTTCCGACCAATCACCTGCGGTTCACCGTTCTGGTTCTTATGAACATGTTCAAACACCTTCGGCAAATCGGGGTTCACATGTGTGGTCACCATGCATACGTGTGCAGTCTGCCAGAGTTTTGAGACATTGTCAACTTGTATTTCGTACCGCGGGATCCTCATCCATATCAACGGGTGACAATAAGACCACGCTGCGTTATGCCTCGTACGGAGGAAGAACCCGATGAGCCTCCTCCATATCCTCAGTAATATGTCATTGTTCTTATTATAGGTTTCTTATGTCAGCCATATCATCTAATGCTAATGCATATTTCCCTGTTGAGGAAATCCTCCAAATTGTAAGATTTTCACTACTTTCAATTTAACCACTATATGTTTGTTGTTTTAAAGACAACACCTGCGCAAAGACTATGTTTAGCAATTCAGTACATGTAATCAATTTCAAAGACAAAACCTGCGCAAAGACTAGGTTTAGCAATTCAGTAAATGTAATCAACTTGAAGGACGAGGCCAGCGCAAAAGATATATATTTTTTGCGTTTAAATTCGTAGTTCAAATAATTAAATTAGTCTATGTGCATTTGTTTTACAACCTTAATATTTTTTATTTTAGGAGGATGGCCCTGGGTGCTCGGCAAGGGTGTTGGTAAGGTGAGCCCCTACATGGGAGTCCATTGATAATCTTAGAGGCTGTGAGCAACTGCTTGTCCAATACTGAAGACAACCGCGACCACCGCAGCAGAAGCAACAGCGACCGCAGCCGCAGCAACCGCGACCGCAACCACCGCAGCAACCGCCACAGCAGCAACCGCAACTGCCACCACAACCGCCGCAGCAGCAACCGCAACCACCGCAGCAGCAACCGGTGAAACAGCCTGGGTCGCCCATGCCACTAATTGAGGAAGACGAGCAGTGGATGGAGAGGATGGTTGACTGGTTGGTGGGAGAAGAGCTGTACATGGAGGTGTGTTTGGACGGGACATGCAGATGGATGGAGGTGCCGGCGATGGTGTTAACAGGTGGTATCCCCTGGAGGCGGCGGTGCAATGTCCCCCATATGTGAACTGCAGTCACATCATGGTGCCGCTGGAATTCTTGAGCAGATATTAACATCTTTTACATGTTTCTGTTAATATCTGACTGCAGAATCGTATTTTATGCAAAATAAAATATGATCTCAAGAAACCGAATCATTGCAATAATGCAGGATGTCTTGACATCCCATTCCAAAGACGAGGTGGTTGTAGCTACTTCCTTCAACGTTTCCGACGCAGTTATAGCAATTCAAGAGAGGGCGGGAATGTATCTGGTACGTCCATTCCCAGAGCCTCCTGCTCGCGTAGTACACCAATCTGTCGTTTTAACTCGCGAATTTGTTCTTCCTCACGTTTTCGCTTTGAGAAAAATTTGCGTAAGGTATCCATATCGAATACATAAAATCATGTACAAATCCTTTTCATGTGCTAATTTTTTTTGGTTTTTTATTATATAAATTCAACAACACATTTAAACACAAACTTTAAATTTACAACCATTCAATTTTATCATCTTTAGACATCTTCAGAGTTTTGGTAAATTCCCCCATAACGAACAGAATCATAGATTCGTTTAGAGTTTTCGCAAAGTCGATTATCAATCTGATGTTGCCATCCTTTACCTTCGAGACATAGGAGCCACAACTGCTTGAATGATCTGGAGACACGTCCACAACAAATATCCCAAACCCTCCAAACATGTCGATAGGAGAGAAGCCGAGATCCCGGTTCCGATAGTTTAGTCCATGTAGTCCATGTAGTTTAGACTTGCATAAACCTCAGGACAGCTTTTTGTGTTAACAACAAGCGGTGTTTGTCCAGGCAAAGTTAGGTTGTTTACCAGCACTTGAAACTTTGACATCACCGGAAGCTTTAAGTTGCAGATGTTCTTGGTCACATTTCCATTATAGGTGTCTTTTGACACCATCCACACAAATATCCTTCGAGATAAATCATCCTCAAACACCGTATAGTCAAAGTTTTGGTTATCTTTTCCTAAGCCAAATGTTCGCAGCTCATAGATCACACAGGGGTAGAGAGCTCTTTTTGATCGGTATATCTTATCATAGTGGTCCAGAGCACCACTTCTTAACTTCAAGAGGCTTGCTCTTAGTGTGGGCTTACTGATGATAATGTTGCACTCCGCATTGTCTTTTGCTTGAATAATTTGGGTTAGAGCACTTCGAGCAAATTTCAACGATACTTCCGTTTGTGGTGGTAGATATCCACCGTTGAAGATTACTGAAGTTACCACTGGTAAGTATAATGTACATTCATCCTTGTTGAAAAAGTACGCTTGCCTAGCTGTAGCGCCTTCATTATCTTCGAAACTATCCACGGAATAGGATTTCTAAACTAAGCTATCGACTATTTCTATTCGAAACTATCCACAGCGATTTTGACACATTGGATATTTTTGCTCTCTTTTTTCAGTTGCGATAGGAGTTATTGGCCAGATATTAGGCCTGCTGTTGCAATAGTCATGGTAAATTCACAAGTGTTGCGCAACGTTGTATTAAATGATTTTAGTGGTTACCATCTTATTGACGGAAACAGCAAAATTTCTCTTGTTTTTGGTCAAAGACTGGATGTTGATTAACCCTCGATCATGGGAAAGAAGACATATAAATAAATGATTTAAAAATATAAATATGTGCTAACAGTTAACGCAATATATGGTAAAAAAATTTACACCAAGTACACTTTAGTAGTCTTCAAGCTATAGTAGCAACTGCTATATTTACAGCGATGTTGACACAACATTGGATATTTTTGCTCTCTTTTTTTCAGTTGCGATCGGAGCTATTGGCCAGATATTAGGCCTGCTGTTGCAATAGTCATGGTAAATTCACAAGTGTTGCGCAACGTTGTATTAAATGATTTTAGTGGTTACCATCTTATAGACGGAAACAGCAAAATTTGTCTTGTTTTTGGTCAAAGACTGGATGTGGATTAACACTCGAGCATGGCAAAGGAGACATACAAATAAATGATTTAAATATATGTGCTAATAGTTAACGCAATATATAGTAAAAATATTTACGCCAAGTACACTCCAGTAGTCTTCAAGCTATAGTAGCAACTGCTATATTTACAGCGATTTTGACACAACATTGGATATTTTTGCTCTCTTTTTTTCAGTTGCGATCGGAGCTATTGGCCAGCTGTTGCGATAGTCATGGTAAACTCACAAGTGTTGCGGAACTTTGTATTACACGATTTTAGTGGTTACCATCTTATTGACGGAAACATCAAAATTTCTCTTGTGTTTGGTCAAAGACTGGATGTTGATTAACCCTCGAGCATGGCAAAGGAGACATACAAATAAATGATTTAAAAATATGTTCTAATAGTTAACGCAATATTTAGTAAAAAAAATTACACCAAGTACACTCCAGTAGTCTTCAAGCTACAGTAGCAACTGCTATATTTACAGCGATTTTGACACAACATTGGATATTTTTGCTCTCTTTTTTCAGTTGCGATCGGAGTTATTGGCCAGCTGTTGCGATAGTCATGGTAAACTCACAAGTGTTGCGGAACTTTGTATTACATGATTTTAGTGGTTACCATCTTATTGACGGAAACATCAAAATTTGTCTTGTTTTTGGTCAAAGACTGGATGTTGATTAAAAATATGTGCTAATAGTTACCGCAATATATGATAAAAAAATTTACACCAAGTACCCTTTAGTAGTCTTCAAGCTATAGTAGCAACTGCTATATTTACAGCGATTTTGACACAACATTGGATATTTTGCTCTCTTTTTTCAGTTGCGATCGGAGTTATTGGCCAGCTGTTGCGATAGTCATGGTAAACTCTCAAGTGTTGCGGAACTTTGTATTACATGATTTTACTTGGTTACCATCTTATTGACGGAAACATCAAAATTTGTCTTGTTTTTGGTCAAAGACTGGATGTTGATTAACCCTCGAGCATGGCAAAGGAGACATATAAATAAATGATTTAATAATATGTGCTAATAGTTAACGCAATATATGGTAAAAAAATTTACACCAAGTACACTTTAGTAGTCTTCAAGCTATAGTAGCAACTGCTATATTTACAGCGATGTTGACACAACATTGGATATTTTTGCTCTCTTTTTTCAGTTGCGATCGGATTTATTGGCCAGCTGTTGCGATAGTCATGGTAAACTCACAAATGTTGCGGAACTTTGTA
>JASANE010011528.1:0-10711 GCA_030248225.1 Trileptium ribeirensis
GCGGTCGACAAACCTGATTTCCAAAATGTACTTCATCATTTGCTTGTTTTGTATGCAGTGCATCATTAATTATAGTCTATATAGGTTTTTCTGGTTTAATGTAATGACTCGTTTAAATCATTTTAATGAGCTTTCACTGGGTTTAGGGTCACTGAACCCGATTTCGAGAATATAGCATGATTATGTACTGCGTGCAGAGCATCGAGATCTGTCTGGGAGGGCTTGCAGTAAGCTGAATACGATGGTGTATGTATTTAGATACCAGCACATATACCTAATGCGTTGTCAATTGTTCTAGATGGGCTTAGAGACGACGATGTTTTAGGTTTTTCTGCGGATTTAGGTTTCCGGAGGTTCTAGGGTAGTATATATATATCAAACACAGCCTGTTCTACGTGATTACTCAAAATGATGACATATTAATGAAACCAAGCTCGCCCTTTTTCACCCTCGCCATGCGAAATATTAGTAATTTGACTGCCTAAGCAGAGATACTTTATAAATTTTCATTGCTGGACCTTGTAGTATTCCATCTTCCAAAGAACTACATCGTGTCAAAAATTGTTACCGATATAGATCCAACTTAGACCCTATATTGTCTATTGGATGCCTTAGCGACAAATCCTGGTATTGTCTACTAGGTAAGCACAGAGCAAGACGAATTTATACTATACTAAGCTAATGTTGGCACTTACCCGGAGATATCCTACTTGTCTTAGATGGAAGCTCAGTAGCATAAATTGTATTAACATCACCGAGTGCGCCGATCACTTGAAGATCACGGAATGTTCGACCAAACCCGCTACGAATCGGAATGTTGCATAATATCAACTGAAAGAGTGCAGTACAAGTATTACGTGACTATGTAACCACGTTTAACCAAACAATACAATATTTCCCTCAAAAACTGCCACATATTCCAGCGTCTAAGTAATAAGTACGAAAGTCAAAGAGTTTACGTCCTTTTTGTAAATATTTTAGGCCACATATAACAAGTATTCTATAAATATAGCATCATGAACAACTTGATCGGTCTGCCAATAGTAGGTGGAGCGTAAGCGGTACCTCTTCCCCGAGTGTGGGACTCTTATCCCGCTTCTCCGACACCTAAAAATTTTATTAATTATAACCAAAATTACAAAAATGTGAAGGTGAAATTAAAGAAATGTGAAAAAGTAGGAGGAAAAATTGGAATGTCCAGGGTAAATTTAAATTTACCCCCTCTCGCGCGAAGATCATTTAGCTCCACGGAGACGGCGTACCTGGGACACCTATGATCTATGGCGAAAAGTTGCTACCTGTTCCCGAAAAAACACCGAATTACCATTAAAATTCAAGTCTCGTGTATGTCTACGGGAATACCGAGATTTTTCAAACAAAGCATTACAGAGGCGATATTATGCCATTGTTGACAAACTGTTTCTGAAAATACGACACAAAATCTTCGTCCTGCTATAAATTTAATAAGTAAGACACCAAGGTTTCAAAAATTAGTCACACTATGATGTGAGACGTTTATTTAAATCCTACTTCCATCTTGACACTGATAAGTTAATTATTAAATATCAACAGCTTTGTACAATTGAACCCGTAAAGCAAATGACAAAGTTTCGTTGTAAACATTTAGATGTTTATAATAATTAGGTAGCTTATGCTGTTATAATTCAATTTTATCTGGGAGATTTTAAATTTGGATATACAGAACCTCATAAAAAGCAAGCTTACACTGACAGTCATTAGCAAGTTCTGGTTCAAGTGGCGAAAGACAAAACTGACTAAAATGTTGCTATGAAACTGGTATCTCGAAAGCGAGGGTCCAGCGGAGCGAGCGTAGTTTCAACTTCAAGTTATCATTTTGATTAATTACCTGTAAAATGCTGTGTTTGATGTTTATACCACCCTAAGATCTTTTGAACCCTGAACCCATTAAAAATACTAGCATTGAAAACAGTTGACAAAGCAATAAGTAATTGTGCTGGTCTCTACATAACCAAACCACCATATTCAACATATACCAAAAAACCTCTATCTAGACTATTTCTAATGCCATGTACCAAATTACTGAAGACCCACTATATTCTGGAAATCGAATTCATTGACACAAAACCCAACACCTCTGAAAAGGCATACGATACTCTACACTCTAGATAGCAAAATCATTGACATCATCAAATACATCGAATTCAGCCTACCGGAAAAGCTATATAGGCAATTTTTGATGAGCTGTAAACAATACCTAACAGAAGATGACTATATTCTGGAAATCGGGTTAATTGATCCTACACACATTGTAAACCCACAAAAGGCATGAAATATGCACGCTGGATTCTAGATAATCAAATCATTGAGTTCAGCATACTGAAAAATCACTATATCTAGGCTGCTTTTAATGCTATGGATCAAACTACTGAAGACCGAATATATTCTGGAAATTGGGTTCATTAAACCTAAACCCATTGGAATCCACGAAAGGCATGACATCTGCACGCTGGACTCTAGATAACCAAATATCATTGTATTTACCCTTCATAGACAATTCTTGATGCCCTACACATCCATACATAGTCAGACAAATGAAAACGCACTGCATTATGGAAATCGTGTTCGTCACCCGTGAAACCATTGAAACCCATAAAAAGATACAATATAGTCAAGTTGGAGTCTAGATAGCATAACACGGCGAAATTTGAAAATCGCTATTTGTGGCAAAGGGTCGAGGAACCATATACGAGTTCACAGAGGCCCATAGAGTTGTCGCACAAAAATGTCGTGGTCAGCAAAGTTTTGATTTCGGGGCTGATTCTGTACAGTGTTCTCCATATTTCGATGCGAAGCAGTTGCCGCCAGATATGGGCTGCGAAGCACTGGTACTCGTATGGCCAGATTTCGCAAAGAACCCGTAAAAACCTGTTTTTTTGCCATTTTGATCCGGAACATGGACTCGTATTTCGCGTTCAACTAACAGGCACACTGTCTTCCCTTTTGCTATCGAACAATAATTTGTCGAAATCGGCCTACCCGGAAATGAGTTATGATAACAGTGACAGACAAAAAAATTTTCACGATTTTTCATTGAAGATGCCTCAGTGGAAACGCCCCTCAGTAGATCCGTTTCATCAACAATAACAATGCAAAGTTTTGATAATAAATTCTGCATGAATAGTAAAATCACGTCTTGTTAAGCATTTAATACTTAAATTAGAAATTATTCAATTATTTCTACACACTGAGCAAAGAAAACATCGTCATATTATTCAAACAACATCGACGGTGTAAAGCCAAATGACACTATAGGACAATTTTAGAGTTTCGAGAAAAACGAGAAAAACTTTCTTATTTCTGTAAAATACAGAGAAATAAAACCATTTTCCCGGTTTGGTAACAGTAAAAGGCTCTGATTTAAGGTGAATATATTGCGTTTTAACATATTAATTTTTAAGCACAAAAAAACGTAAAAATGTCCCATAATGCAATTTCGCATACTATACATAATGCACTTAAGCTTATTCAAAACAAAATTATGGGACATCAGCACAGAAAATTATTACATAATATTGGTAAGAAAGGCCTGTACTCACTTTCTAAGTTCCAGTATTGGCGTTTCGGAGACTTGCGGAAAATACATTCGAATCAGTGTTGCATTGTTTTGACCAATATTGCATAATAATCACCGTAACCGTTCCTCCCCACATTGCAGGCAAAAATGCAATACATAACAAAGTGTACCGCCACAACTACTATAACACTGACCACCTCGCCGCGACTAGCGCTCGTATCAGTCCAAATGTTCGTTGCAATACAAGTATCTGTCTACTCGGACTCGCTGACGGAATCCTGTACATCAGGTTCCGGAGCGCAGTCAGGTACTGTACCAAGGCTCGGAATGTTGCGATAAAAATTGTGATAGTCTCGAGGAATCACTGGAGCATCTCCGTGCATTAGCTTCTCAAAATCGGACCGTTTTGCAGCTGATATAGGAAGCTGCGCATCGTATAAACGGTGCACCATTGAATCAGGATTGTAGGAACGCACATATCGCGATTGAAGGCGAATTTCTTTAAATGGCAACGCATCGTCGAATGAGGTTTTGTAAAAAATAGAATTAGAGTGCGATTTGTCGTACCGAAACCAGCAGATATTTAGAAAATTAACTTTTTCGTTGTCAGTGTTACGACTGCGATTAGCCATGATCCCGGCTGCATAGCTCTTCCAATCTAAAAAGTCGGAATGTCTCATTTCCACGATTTCGAAAGGCTTACGAACGCGAGCCATTCTAATAACAGTTTTCCATTCAAAATAAGCGTAAATGGGAATACCTTTTTTAGCACGCTCGATTCCGGCATGCATACTATCTACTTCCATCTGTGTATGCCCTTTCTCCAAAAATTTTTGGTCAATCACACGAAGATTACTAGATTGACGCAACAATTTAAGGAACATAGCACAAACATACTGATTCCGGTTTTGTCCGGTACAGTTATCAGAAAATGTGCTTAAGTGGGTAACTGTTTCTGGGATAGTTTTGATGTACCGTTCTAGACAACTCGCTATTTCACACGCACCACGCTGACCTTCGTACTCAGGCCAAATAAAACAAACACCTCGATGTGGCTCACACTGATCCAAAACCGTAAAATTTTATACGGCCAATTTACGGCAGTAGTAAGCAAGAGAATCGTCGGTATTCGGCGTAGACAGCACCTTCTGTAAATCAAAAGTAATACTATTAAAAGTGGCATCATTTTGGGTCCTCAGCTTGTCCTGCATTTTTGCATTTCGGGCAGCTTCCTTCTTCTGGACGTGGAGGTTCCAAACCTCCGACGCGAACTTCTGCTTTTCGGCACTACACAACCGATGGTAATGGAGACAAAGTGAGCACTGGTCTTTACGAGGGCGGTGGAAACTAAGCCGTTGGAACTCCTTCCGGAATATTTGAGCTAAACTCGATAGGACGCCGGAGAACTGTTGCCGATCAATTGCTTGTATTCTTCCGTATTGCATGCCTCGACGTAGAGTCTATGCATTTTCGCCAAATCTAGCTCTGCCGGCAGATAACGTCGAGAACTACTTTTGCGGCAGTAGTGAGAGCTAACCAACGGGAAGGACTCAACATGTTTGATGACTGATTGTACTAGACAAGTAGGAGTTTTATTTGGAGGCTCTCTGCCTCTGTATTTTACTGGAGAAGACATGATTCGAGTACTAGTTGTTGGCCGATGTCCAACTTCCTCGTCTAAATCAAGGTTATCAGTCTCTGAATTGTAATGCATCATCGGATCAATTGACTTAGTTCGTCGAGAAAGTGCAGTGTTAATTGTAGTATTAGAAATCCCACCTACCGTGGCGCAGAAAAAGTCGAAACAAACGTTTTTGCGTTCTCCAGAACTGTCAACCAGCGTATATTTACGAGGCAAGCGTGGAGCACGGGTTTTAGCTGTATCTTCTGTGATGGCAGTGCCTTTCGGTTTATTTTTACCTGGTCGTTGCGGCGTTTGGACAACCACACTCGATTTGATAAAATCTCGCATACGTTGAAGATCACCCAAGGAATGGTACTCATCGAGTATTTCTTGGCGGCGCTGGTCAGGAAAATTTATGGCACATTCATGGATACACTTGACATCCGGTTTAGAACATGCCGGGAAACCCAGCATCACTTCTTCCTTGACTCGAACATCTGGACGTTTTTTCGTGCGGACCATTACGTATTTTTGTCTCGCCCGTTTACATCTCCATCAAACGTACCTCAAAAACTAAGTTTGAATTGACTGACTAAGACAACTACATGCTTTCGTTAATCACACATCCAATATTGCCTCTTCAACATGGTACTCCTTGTAAAAATCCACTAAACCACTGCAAATAACACAGGACAAATCTGCGCTGAACGCACACTGCTGAATACTGTTTTTCAACAACTACTATCTAACACTGTTGAAGTTATTCCAGATAGAACTCTACATAAGTCTAACCTGCTGAGATTCGTCTCGACTTCGTTAGCAATATCACCAATTAATATAGTCGTGCATACAATCGGCGAAATTTTATCAATACGAGCAATAATGTCGTGTCGTTCTTCCCCATATGCAAAAGCCCACAACTCGCACATGGCTTTAAAAAATTGTGCAGGCGGTTTTTCTAACGGAACATATGCTAACTTGTCAAAGTCTCCACATAGCATTGGCTTCGCATTAGTTATATGTACCATTGTGTATTTGTTGGCACCGGGCCACCAAATGTAAATTTTATTTTTTCTCTCTGCTTTAGGTGGATCTGATACGATCCCAGGCCAATATTTTAATGTTTTTGAAGACATTTTAGCCCAAACATAGTCACCAATTTTATATCTATTACTCATTTTAAGCAAATTATTTTAGCAAATATATTAACTATTAATTTTATTTTATATTTTACTGCTACTGTATTAATCACTGCTATAAATTTATTATTACTATTTATAACTTCTATGCTTTCTAAAATCTACATTAAACTGCTAAAATGCAAGACAATATACGAACACATATCTCGACAACACACAATGAAAACGATATATTGAAAACTTCAAGGATACATAGCCTCCTCCTATGGAAATCGGCATTTCCGCCAATTCAGGGAAAAGTATAGTTTTTCAAGATTCTGCAGCAGCTGCAAAGACCTGAGGTGGATCTGTAGAAAACTTGATTCGGTTTAATGCATTATATATGTTATAATATCGTTTATGTATTCGGTAGCAATCCTACCTGTGTTGACCATTACCTAGAGACCATGTAATACACCCGTACAACCTTACAAATAACGCAATATAACTCTGTATGCGAATCAGGCTTTTGCAACACAAGCAGATGCGTGACAGCTATATAACTAACTTGGAAGTAAGCTTTTATATTACTACCCAGCTCTTGCATTGTTCGACAGCTAAAGCAAAACTTTGAAAACCAAAAAACATTACGATTATATTTATTTCAACAGGTAAAGCAAAATGCATTATAGGACAAACTGCTTCACGTAATGTTGTTTTGCACTGAAGTTTGTAAAGGTAAACAACGTTATGGGACTCTATCGCCACATAATGCTATTTCGCATTACATAGTAATGTAGCGGATGTTATAGTGTTATAGTGTTTGAATGCATAGTATTTTAATTACAGGTTTTCCCATAATGTTTTTAGCATACACGATCCGCTGTGTCAAATTCTATAAGGAATGCTAAAAAATGGATTTTTGGCAAAAATGTCCCATAATGTCATTTGGCTTTACATCGTCGACATGTTTTGTGAAAGTAATTAGTAACTTTTACATCCACAATAAACCTTTATTTCGCTGTTTAAGGTCCTTGCAAGTATACAGATACCCAGAAACAAACTGCGAAAAGAAAAAAAGATGCGCATATAAAACACAAAAACGGACACATACTGCCATTTTACTTTCATAGTACTGACCAACCACGGCACCTTAAAGGCCCATTTTAGCCTCCTAGCTAACCCCATGTAAATGATAAAATGTTAAATTTTAACTATTTTAAATGAAAACTGTAGCAGTCTGAGTAATTGCAGCATCCTATGAGACTAACATGTCAAATACACTCTTAAAAGATGAAGCCATCGCATGTTTAACTGTATAGAATCATACACCATCTGTACAAGTTAAAAACTCACTCAAAATTTTGAAATTTTCACATATTGGAATATTTTTTAACCTTTGACTCATACATCAAAAACAAACTGGTCTGGCAAAAAATTTATACTAGTAGCGTTGGGCTTAGTTTTTGAAGCCAATGTCTTTAGCACGTTAATAACCGTATAAAATACATCGGTCACATGTAGCCACTAAAAGTCACCAAAACTTTGAAATTGTCATATTTGCTCACAAATCGAAAACTACTGCTCTACAAACTAAATGTAGAGATAGCAATTCTCAAGTTCCCAATGAGAGGATTCCGATTAGAGGAATAATTATCGATCGATACCATCCCTCTGACAATTTAATTATAGCATAAAATATTATGGGACCAAATATGACAAACATAACGAGTGGTCAATTGGCGTTACTTTTTCGAGTTAAGAATCAGTAAAAATGACGAAAGAGCTAATCTTTACAGGAACGGGAAAACTGTCATTAAAGATTTAACAAAAATTGGAGTAGTCATATATCTGATAAAGAGCAATGGTGCCTAAGACACACAAATAAAGATTTTGCATGGTTAACTGCTAAAATAGACAAAACCCTGCACGCTTCTAGTCAAAAATTACTCCATACCCTTCCGTAATCAACTTTAGCTTCTGCGGTTAGACACTGTTTCACTTCGCCAACTGTCGCTGTGATATCTGCGTTGAGCCCTAGGCGCAGTAAACGCGGCCGTCGCCGATAGTAAACCATTACAACGAATAAAGGCTTGGTCGTGCTACAAGTAAAATAGTAGTACAATAAGAAACGTGAATGAACTTAATGTTTTCTCAAACTGAACCGATCTCCCTTACAAAACATAAGCAAATATTTAAAATTAATGAAAAGCTCTGCTGACTAAAGCCACTCCAAGTCCTCATGAGGCAATTAGACAATAATAAATATCTGGATCCACACCTACACGTTCCTTCCAATATCACACTCAACAGTAACAGTGCGCAAAACAAACATTGATTAAACAAAATTCCTCACAAAACGTTTGTGTTGTAACGCAAACAATTATATTAGTTGTGCAATTTGTCGATAAATAAATATTAATTAAATTGAAAAATTCGTTTTAAGTATGGGGCACCAACTTCCATTATACCGTCCTATTAAAGTCTTGTTGCTATTATGAATAACTCAATGTGATTTCATTCACATATTATAGCCTCACATGACGTGAGAACCGGTTTCAGAGGTATTAAAATTATTTACAGTTAATGAATCAATTAGTTCTTTTTTCAATATACCAATATCATAAGATTTACCTGAGCTACTGCAATATTGGCGTCATTATTGAAGCATAAGTAGAGTGGATAAATGTGCATAATGTCCATGTGTATAAATGTCCACTTGGGTTTTAATATATGCTCATAGATTTGTTACCGACATTGCATTGGTCCCTATTGATCGAGATAAAATATCTATGGTTTTATACTTGTCATCATACATCATCATCTTTATTACATTTCATATACCTTTTACTTCGGAACCAATGTCAAAACCCCCTAAAATATAGCTACTATTGAGTACTACTATTATTGCTGAAGTACTTCATTACTCCTTAAATATGTGACGTAATTTTTGGTGGAAAACGCATTTGTTTATTGGAAACCTTTATACCTTGTACCGACATGGACATTGTGAATACACGGTAAGCGCTACTACAATGCTCTCATGTTGCGTCGGATGGATTATTATTTAGTGTTTTAGATCATTACGCTGAACTCAAAATAATAACAATATACCAACGCATATTTCAGTTAAGGCGAGTATCGGTGTCGTCCTCTTGACGAGATAGGCATGTCTTAGAGTAGCCATAGTGAGAAGCTATCTTCTTCCCACAGAATGAACTCCATTGCATATAGCTCTTGGCTGGAGCAGTATCTCTGAAGTTACCAAAAAATCTGTAGTCAGGACTCATCAGACCATTGTCAATATTTTCGCCTAAGCAGAATTAAGAAAACAGTGAGACTCTTCGTTAAAGTGTGGGACATGCTAATTTTTGGTATGGAGCCTATAAAAGGTTTTGTACTTGCGTATACAAATTCTTCTTCTGTCTCTAACTTATTTTGTAATACCACAAATGATGTCCACGGACTGGTGGACTGGCCCAGGACCGACGTTAAAATTTATCGATCCGGACAGCTGCATCGGGCCACATTCATAATATTGCTGTAACAAGAAGAGTAAATTCAAAAATTTTCCAGCATTAATTTGGTACTGAAAGTTACTGTGTAATTCATTAACATGTGTTATGATAATATTTCTTTAAACTTAATGTAAAAGTCGCAACTGCCTTAAAAATAAGCACTAATTTTGCTACACTATGACAGAAAAAAATTGGTAAGGTCAGGACTGAAAAATTTCTTTAGAATGCGTAACTAATCACATATGAATGTATGCAACATATGCTAAAATAAAACTGTAACAAATAGAGAAAAGAGAAGCATAATATAATAATAGCGTTTAATATTTTCCGCGCTTGTATCTACCGGTGTGTAAAACGTACAAATGATTACCGTCAGAAAATTTAATTGGCCAGTGTCCAAAGAACAAACATGTAAATTTTGGATATTTAACATTAACACAATTTTGTAAAACAAATTATTGTAAAATATAGCAAGCGTTCAGCATATAAAGAGCATGAAATCCCGAAACTTGACGATAATTTGTGTTTCAAGGAACAACTTTCAAGTGAAAATGGAAGAACTGCCCAGCTAACAACATATTAAAAATAAAATTTTTGGACTGAAATTACTATTCACCTAAAAACCTTTCACGGCAAAAACTTAAAGACCGAAAGACCCCCGGCACAAACCCCAGCCTGAAATCTTTGAAAAATTTACATGTTTCAAAGAAATACGCTCCTTCTAAATGGATCAATCCAAGAATATAGCCATATGCTTGGCTACCATTAGATTTAAGTTGACCATAGTGTTCTGCCTTTCAAGTTGGTATATTCAGTTCCAGGATAGTTTCACATTTCTCTTTGTGTTTGTGTAATTTTTGTTTTTGGTATGAAATTAAAGTTAAGAAGGTACATA
>JASANE010011529.1:0-14893 GCA_030248225.1 Trileptium ribeirensis
TGATTTAAGTGGAGCATTAGATGTAGCTTATGGACTACTTGAATAAAAGTTTAAAATTCAATTTGGCTTGGTTCTGTGCACCCGGCGCCTCTCAGCCATAGCAAATCTGAAATAATTTATTTTGTGTAAGGTAACATTTAGATAGCGAACTCGAGTATCTGTGCTATTAAAGATCATACCCTGGCAATGTCCACAAGACGAGCCCTGGGTAATGAATTTTGATATTGGAAAAGCCTAAAGATTGGTTCAGTTAAATTTAAAACGAAATTTAAGTAATTTTGGTCAGCGTTGGCAAGCTCGAGTAATTGTGCCATCCACGCTTAAGTATACCGTGGCAAGTTCGCATAACGAGCCGTGGTATTAAGTTAAAAGAAAAATAGATTTTGTAAAAAGTAAACTTTGGTGGCAAGTTAAAGCGTTATGTGAGATTTGAATTACAAAAATGTGAAGCTAAACATGTATGATTTGTGACCCATGAAAAGTTATTTTTAAACTACAGCGAGCTCGAGTGGAGAGTCTGTAGTATTTTGATAATTTGTTGTAAGATTTTATACAAAGCTTTTGAAGTAATTTTTGAGGCCCGCGTAGGCTGATGGAAAGTTTAATCCAAAGCTTTTAGAAAATTGTATCGGTACTCACTGACAAAACTTAATACTGTCACGGTGCGCTCGCGTAGGCCCGTGAACAGCTGAATTTAGATTGACATCGAGTAATGTTAACGAATGAAATTGGTATTTTTGATAACAAAATATTTATTGAGAAATCTTATTAGCAAAAGATGTTCGAGTAACTATTGATAACATGTGTTAATTTTAATTTTCGTATAGATTTTGAAAGAGGAATACCTAAGTAATCTTGCATTTACTTTTAGCTTTTATTTTATAGTTTGTCAGTATTTAGGGAGGAGTGAGCTGCAATAGCTCTGAAGGCATCCAAGGTCTGGCTTAACTCAGCAATGCGGCCCGAGTTAAGACAGGGTATGGAGCTAGGGAAGGCATTGGTAACCGTCAGGTCCCAAGCTTAGAGGTTGTATAATAATACACTTTGGAATATCTTAATACCACTTGAGTATTAACCAAGGAATAAAATGTATTACCTGTGTCGTGTGTAATACTAGTAAGGAATGCAGAAAAATTGCACCAGGTCTCTAAAACTATTGCTATATACAAGTTGCCTAAAATTAAAGATACATATTGCAATAACGCTATAACCTAATAACATACGTAACTCTAATGAAACTAGGGTTGGTTTTATGATTGACTAGCACCTTGTAAGCAGGTAACAATAAGTTCCTAGTGCACAAGCTAGTGCTAGAGAAGATATCTACGTCACTATGGGTGACCAGCACCGTGACTTGGAAGAACACAAGCACTAAGTAATTGGGGATCGCCTCAAATTTGATTAACAATAACACCAATTCGTTAGAAAGTTTTAATACCGTTGTTAGCTCAAAATTTATGAACAAGAAATAAAAAATATATCAATATTAGTACCCAATGTATTATATGAAAAAAAACTTAACAGCCCCGGCATTATGCACCTGGGGTAACAGTATAACAATAAAGCATGAACGTAGTCCTATGCCTAGCAGCATGGAACGTATTATGGTAACAATTTTTATGGGGTTTTTACAATTTTTGCGAATGATCGATTCGTATAACCCATATATCGTCGAATACATGCAACAGACTCGTATCTACCTGTTAGAGTTGTAGAATTCGTACTCCTGAAAAGTCTAACGAAATTTATGTGTTAGTGTAAAGGACAAGTGACACAGGATGCCCCCAAATAGAACGTGGGCGTTGGCCCATAACTGCCAAGCCCCCTAAGCGTAAAATTTCCCCGGCTTATGCATTGGGCAACCCCTAGGCGAGGCTTGCGCGAAGACCCAGTTCCGGTAACTAGGTCCCACCCTAGAGCATGCTACCAATGTCATAACCTTCGACGATAGAGCAGCCCATGTTGTGGCAGCCTGGAGTCCAACGGGTGGTAAAAGGTGCCGGAAAGGTAGAAAGACCAATCCCACCCAGAGGTTCCCGTTCAGGGGATGGGCTGCCCTCTTTCTGGTCTGCCTTACCCTGTACTAGGTCTTACTATGCCTAGTAATCCCGCCACCTCGGCAGGATCCAGAAAATACAGGATCAACCTCCTGTATTGTCACTGTCGGTGAGCCTAGATGTACTTATATACATGTGTGTGAGGGGTCGATATGTGCACGGTTACCTACGAGCGTATAAAGAAAACGCTAGTATAAATTCCAAAGATAAAGTGAATTCACCAGGACAACAATATAGGCACCTTAGCTGGAAGGGAACTACGGTAAATTAAACTATACTGAAGTAATGGTACGTATTCGGATTTTACTAAGATAAAATAACAGGGTTATAACATGACAATGGCGATTGACTTAGTCTTAGATACTAATAATAAGTCTTATACCCATGTAATATTAACCAGTAATCACCACTACAGTTCCTAACATCCGAAAGAAAAAAGAAAAAGAACCAGAATTCGTGGAAAATATAAAGAAACATAAGAAAGAAAAAAAGAAAAACACATAATACTTCAAAGCATAGAATTAACACAATACAGCGTCGTCGACTCTCTAATAATCACAAACTCCGCCCGGATGAAAATACGGCGCATGCGCAGAAAAATCGAAAAAGCCAACAACTTACACTATAGCAAAACAATAGCTAGCTACATTTATTTAGTAATAAATATTATTCAATAATAATATTATTAAAATTTTAGAAATTTTGAAAATTTACAGGGTCGAAATGAAGTAAATTTAGGGATGTTATTAGGTGTCCCATAGGAATCAGGTAGTCTTTAGGATAGGAATGGATAGTGGGAACCCTCTGGGTTAGTTCGTGAAACCCTCATCCTAGTATGAAGTTAGAAAATCAAATATTAACGTATTTAATTTTAGAAGAAAAATAGTGAAAGTTGAGGGACACCAAAGGTTAAGGAAAATAGGATTGTGGGGCGATTAGGGTGTTCTTAGCCTAGGGAAAAGATAAAATGTAGTCCAACAGTAAGATAAAAGTTGTCCCCAACTAATGAAACCCGAATATATTTACAAATTTGAAAATAAAGTGAAAAAGTTGAGTTTTGGATAAAATGGAGTATTGTGTCAGGGTATAGAAGTAATGTATCGCCAGATTGGAGTAAATAAGTAGCCCACCCAGGTGGAGATATGTGTAGCCTTACCGAGAATGGAATATAATATACCCCATCGAGAGGAATTAAGAAATTCGAGAAAAATGTTTTATTTGAACCAAAAGTAAGGGAATTTATAAATTTGTGAATTTCGACCCGTATTTAGGAAATAATAGTCTCCGAAATAGGAGTAAAATGGTGTGGTTACCCAAGGTGCGGCCGCGTGCCATTCCGCTCTGGAAACATAACCACCACCCCCTCTTGGGAAAGTTTTGGAAATAGAGTTAATCTTGGTATTTGGTTGAAAATATTGAATA
The DNA here is from genome assembly GCA_030248225.1 of Trileptium ribeirensis. Lineage (NCBI taxonomy): Eukaryota > Metazoa > Nematoda > Enoplea > Enoplida > Thoracostomopsidae > Trileptium > Trileptium ribeirensis. The sequence continues at coordinate 3,480 of JASANE010011529.1, forward strand.
TTATCAGATTTTAGTTTCCAATTAGTATTTTAAAATATAGGAACCATATAGCCCAAATAAAGAAAATTATGAATCCCTATGTCCGAAATAGTAGAAAATATCCAATCACGAGAGATTATAAGAATCGCCCCTCTGGGAGAGTGAATGTCTCCCCAGGGAAGGAAAATTAATTCATATTAGTTTTAAGGTTGAAGTTAAAATCAGTGTAATGTGAGTCTTGGGGAAAGAAAATACAAGGTTGGACCTGCCCAAATGTTGACAGCGGGAGGTTGGTCCGGCCAACTGACCGAAGAGAATTCCGGGAACTAGAGAGTAGTCACCGCTACTAGCTAGTTATAGCGGGTCCGTCAGTTGTCCGGAGACGGAAACATTAATATAACTGGGACACAATTAGCGTAATTCTAAGGCACTAGGCTAAGGTAACTAAATAAACGTGCGAGGTCAGTCGTCCAGAGGCCTTCGTCCAACTCACAAAAGTGTTAATTAAAGTAGTAATATCCATCAGTAAACCGTCTGGACATTGTTGACTTTAAGGGGGTTATTAAGTAAAAAATCCCACGACCATAAACCCTCCTACGCCAAAATTTAGAGCGTAGGACGATTTATGCCCTCCATCCACCCGGCCTGTAAATTTCGAATTTGTTTAATAGACTGATCGAGAAGTACTTAGTTATCAGTATAGATTAGATTGACATTGTCAACTTTTGGGCAGGTCCAACCTTGTATTTCCTTCCCTCCTAGACAATATCTCATAGGATTTGACCTAATTACCAAAATCATACCAATTTCATTATCCTTCCCTAGGGGATATTTATTTTCCCACTGGGGTGATTCCTATATTCATCTCCGATGGGATAAAACTATCCAAATTTCATATTTTATTCTTCATTTGCTACTCCCTATCGATATATTACCTCTAAAGTATGACTCAAAATTCACCAATTTACAAATTCCCATGATTTCACTTAAATAACACTTTTCTCCTTGAATTATAACTATTCCTTCCCGGTGGGGGGTGGATTACCTCTCAGCCCGATCGGATGATACCCTTCCCCACTCGGGCAACACCTTTATTTCACTATTAATCCATTTTTCATGGAGTTCACAATCCCCTAATTTTTACTATTTTCTCCTAAAAACAAATATATCAATATTTGATTTCTACCAACTCTATACAACTCCTTAAACCTTTAAAACTATCTAATGGGTTCCCTTTATTCACTTCCCTCTGGAAATATACTTAACCCCTACGGATACCTTCAATTTGTTCTCAAATAACCATGTTTCCAACCCTAAATTTACACCAAAATTTCCTTAATATAATAATAATAAAATAAGTTTTAATAATAAATAAATTTACTTAGCTAATGTATGTCTATTGTGTGAGGATAGCTACTTGGTTGTTTTTGATTTTGACATTTATTATTAATCGACGTATTAGGGATGTAGGCGTGTTTTTATGTGGAGTTGCGAATTTCTATTATGATCGATACATTATGTGTTGTTGTTGTGGTAGATATATATATATAGATTTACTGCGAGTATACTTTGTTTTCGTTTTTTACCACAACTTGTACTTTCTCTTAGTTCAGTTAAGAATTTAAGCATGAGCGTCTTACAAGTGTTTCAGTATTATCTTATTATAGTGTGCCGGTGAATAAGTCACTCTTTTCCACAACTTGTATGCGAATTTCGCTGGTGATGGTTTTTCTTTTGTTTTAGGACAGACTCACTAGTACCGTACGGTTGTGTATAGGCTTATACTATTTTCTTGTCCCCATACACGTATGGTATTCGAACATATTTGCGTGGATAGATACATATACTCACACTAACTTATAGTGACTTTGCAGGAGGTTACCTGCATTTCTGGACCCTGCCGAGGAGGCGGGTGCGCTAGGCAGAGTAAGCCCTAGCCGGGTTATACGGCAGACCAGAAAAAGGACAGCCCATTCCTTAAACGGGAACCTCTGGGTGGGATTGGTCTTTCTACCTTTCCGGCACCTTTTTACCACCCGTTGGACCCCAGGCTGCCACAACATGGGCTGCTCTATCGTCGAAGGCTGTGACATTGTAAACATTCTCTAGGGTGGGACCTAGTTCGAACTACGTAGCGCAAGCCTCGCCTAGGGGTTGTCCAATGCACAGGCCAGGGAAATTTTACGCTTAGGGGGCTTGGCAGTTATGGGCCAACACCCACGTTCTATTTGGGGAAAATCCTGTGTCACTTGTCCCAACACTAACACATAAAATTCTTTGATTTTTCAGGGTCACGAACCACGCGAACACTCCAGGTAGTACGATTTTAGGTACATGTATCCGATAATGCATGATCGCACTTTATTGTCCTAAAAATGCTTTAAAATTCAAAAATTTATAAAAACTGTTATAGGAAGGTTGGTTACGCAGTGCGAAACCCGTGGTTACCACTACGATCCCAATATTTGGGAAGCTTGTTATTGTTGTTATACCTGGTGCATAACGCCGGGACTTTGTTAAGTTTTGCTCTATAATCTTGTGATGTTGTCTAACAGTGTTACTATATACTCTAAATTTTCCAGCTAACGTCGGGTAATAAAATTTTCACTACACGGCTTTGCGTGTTGCTGGTCCAGCAGGAGCTGATGGTTTTGTTTTCTCTTAAATGTATTGGTAGTTTATTGGAAGGCTGCTTACAGGCGAACCCATGGCGCTGGTCATTAGTATGTGTGTTAGCTTTTACCCAATACTCAATGTGGCAGGACCACGGTACCTGTCTAGCACCTGCTTGATTAGTATTGGATGTGTAGTCTTGGGTATATGGTTAGCAAAGGCTCTTGTTTTAACGGATCGCATCTAGCTACTCGCGTGTATTTACCTTTATTTATTTTCAGGCGTCTTGTACATATCTATAGCTTTAACGTTCTGATGCAATCTTTCGACATTAATATTACGAACACCAAAGGTAAAGCACAGGTCTTTGTTTTATGTATAAAATAGTTGTTCCAGGTAACGGAATTTTCATGTATTGACGGAACAAACTAGCAGTCTTACAAAACGATCCGCATAGCTCCAGTCTGTATCTCAACTCTGGCCGCTTGTCCAGCTGAGATAAAGCTTGGATGCCTTCAGAACTAATACAGTTCAAACCTACCCTTGTTTGACCACCCAAGATGAAATGTCTCAATTCAAACTTTTCAGTTTTACTTTCTAAAAGTTATGCCAAAACTTATTCAAATTCTATTTACTATACGCTACGGGACTGTTAACGCGGACTCTTCGCCGTAGCGACATTTTGCCTAAAATTTCTGCATATTCAATCCAGAACCTGTGCTCTTGGACACGGTCTTGGTTCTGGCGCCGTACCACCATACAAAATTATATAAGAAATTTCTAAATAAGTTATCGTTTTAATTCGCAATGTTGTAACGTTGATTTTTTTCCTTTTTATTCCAACTTTACAACTTTTTTACAGTTTTTTTCATGTCTTAAATTTATTCGTTTTCACAATTTAAAATTTTTACAAAGTTTTACTAATGTCATGACTTATTCTTTTCCAAAGTTTTAGTAATGCACCATGGCCTGTTATCCGGACTCGCCAGGGTACAGTCAGTATTAGCACGGATATGCAATCCTGCTAACCGAAATTCAATTGAGCCTCAGCTTAGTTTTGAAGATGTTACATCTAAAAGGGTGCCAAATGCACCAATACCGTCCATAACTAAATTCCCATTTGTTATTCCATGGCAATTTATTTTTAATGCAATCTATGGTCTAAGTCTGCTTAATTTGTAGAACATAACTAGAAATCAACTCTAATTGGTTAAACTGTCGTTTACTCTGGCTTATATATGTTCACACGGCCTATTTAGTTTAGTGACCGTTAATCACCTAACATTGACCTAAACTTGATATCCCTGCCCGGGACAATGACATGTCTACCACTTGGAACTCGCGCAACTTTTCTTCCGTGATAAAGGGTATCTCCGACCGCTGGTAGACCGGTCCATCCCTTTGGTGGCTCCATTCCCCTTATCCTTGATTTTACTTATATTTCTGGGTAACCCTCGAACTCGCTCTATATCTACACCCCTCCCCTCCTTCTGGCCACCATTGGAGATGTCGGTTACGTTTTGGTAAGAAACGTGCCGCGGAGAAGGCCGATAAACTCACAGACATAAATATCTTAGGGGCTTATTAGGCTTAGTTTATATAATTTAACAATAGCATGTATGAAAAAACCAAGTTGGGAAAAACTAATTAAGAAGTTCAATTTAAAGAGGCCTATACTTAGAAATTATGTGAAAGATCACAAATTCGAAATTTACAAGATTTTCCGCTGTCATACAACCTAACCCCCTCATATCGTCAGTGACACTGTAATATGTTGAGGACATATATAGGTTAATATCTTAGGAGAAAAAAATTTCATAAATATAACCGTGAGAAATCATAAGGACTGAAAAAAATGGAATATACATTAACTAAATACTTACTACATTCGCTGGTTTTACGTCTGACAGCAAAGGAAACCTCCCCAGCATAGCAGCCATACACGTATATCACGATCATTATTTCTCGATGCCAAAAGCTACTTAATGTCGTAGTTTAGGCATTTACGTTCAACCATTAGTATCTGAATGAAAGACAACTAATTGTCAACTTTTGGGCAGGTCCAACCTTGTATTACCCCTTTTCAAGAAATTATATTCTAATAGTATGGACTTTACCCTTAAAATTATAATAAACTAATTTCCCTCCCCCGGGGAGACATTGATTCTCCCGAGGGGCGACTCCTATATCCTCTTCCCTCAGGATATTTCTACCCATCCCTAGGCAGGGAGATCTCTATTTTCCTTATTTTGGTCCTTTTACTTCCCAATCTTAATATGCAAACTAAGGGGTATCATTCCATAAATTTCCATGGCTCCACCAGGGAATAACCGGAACCAGCAACCGGAACCGTCCATTTAAACCGGAATCGGAACCGGAACCTGGTCTTCGAAATTTATATATAGTAAAACAGATGATGGAAGAAATGAAGGTATAGTGGATTTAAAATGCATTAAAGATAACTTTTACATTAAACTTAATGTATTGCGATGGTATTATTGCCTTTCTGAAACTTTAAAGAGACTGAGGAAGCTAATAATGTTTATTTATCGATCAAATATATCGGTTTTTGGACATTCAGAGCAAAAAATGTCTTCCACTATACACCATTGCGTATACTGCGTCAAATCGAATGTGCTTACAAAGCTTGGAGCGTAATATACAAACTTTCGCTCTGTCTCCAGTCGCCTCCCTTTACTACACATACGTTTGTTGCATGTTCTTCAGTAGGAAACTTAAAATTATTGCTTTATATGATTCTAAGAGAAAATAATAGATAGAAGGTAATTTTCTGATCAGTGGTCAGAGACACTGTTTAGGCTAGCGTTGGACAAACAGTGCCCGTCAGTTATATCATAATGATGATAACTTTCTAATCAGAATGCTATAAATGAGACACGCTGTGATGCTGCTCGCACAGTTTCAATAAATACAGTTCATTGCCAAGAAAGCAGTTTCTAGCTGCGTTGCAGATAACGTTGTTTATTTCAATTTAGACCGATTTACCAAGTTTACAAGCGTACTGGCGGGTGCTTGACGCAATTTATGTTAGCAGCATACCCTAAGTACTTCTGCGTAAGCCATACTCTGTTACCGAGTTGGACCGGTTTAATTCAAACGTATATATCCCACAAAATTCTGGATATGTAAAATAGCTGCTACAAGCATCGACCTGGCTTTGATTTAACAAACTCCTGCAGGTTATTATGAAAAATTCCTGCTCAAATTATATTCCCTACTTACGTTTCACACAGAAAATTAGTTAGTTAATCTTTTCTTTTGCTTGGTTGTATTGGAGCTTGATCATTGTATAATATATTACATATGTTTGGATTACAGGATGAAGCAAAAAACGTGGAAAATTTCAAACAAAATTTTTAAACCGTAATTAAGGTTCCGGTATGGTTTTTGCAATTTGCCGGAACCGCAACCGGAACACGATTTTTGCCGGAACCAGAACCGCAATTCCGGTTACCTGGTCTCCACCTATGGGACAGATTTATCTATAATTCATACGTTTCCTCCCCAGGGCAATGATCATTCTCCCTAGGGAAGAGAACCTTATATCATCTACAAAAAGGTAGTATCTACCCGAATTCCTATAGAAACCTTTATTTCCTCTCTGACTCATCTATATATTACCCCGTGATACCAATTCAGAACTAAAATTAGTACTATTCAATATTTTAAAATAAGCACCAAGATTAATTCCATTTTCAAAACTTTCCCAAAGGGGTGTTGGTTATGCCTCCCGAGTGGAATGGCACGCGGCCACACCTCGGGTAACCCTCCCATTTTATTCCTATCTCGGGGACTATTACTTCAAAACATGGGTCGGAATTTACAAATTTATAAATTCCTTTACTTTTGGTTCAAATAACACAATTCTCTCTGATTTATCATTAATTCCTTCCGGTGGGGTGTATCATAATTCGTCCCCGGTAGGGTAACACCCATCCTCACTCGGGTGAACCCCTTACTTACCCCTATCTGGTGATACATTACCTCTATACCCTGACATTATACTCAATTTTACCCAAAAATCAACTTTTTCACTTTATTGGTAAAATTATAAATATATTAGGATTTCATCAACTAGGAACAAATTCTGTCCTAGGGTGGGACTACATTTCATCTTTTCCCTAGGTTAAGAATACCCTAATTATCCCATTATTCTATTTTTCCTAACCTCTGGGTTCTCGTAATTCCTACCATTTTTCCACATGTCGATATTTAACTTTCCCTAACTATCTACGGACTCTTAAACTTCTAAAATGGTTAAAATGGGTTCTACCTGTTTACGTTTGTTCCGAAATTTACCCAAACCCTACGGAATACTCAGAAACTACCCCCTTTTCGACCCTAAAAGTTCTTGCAAATATTCTAGAATTTTGAAAATATGACTATTAAGTAATATTCATTAATAAATAAATTTTGTTAGCTACTAAATAAATTTGGCTTTTTCGAACAATTTGCGCATGCGCTGGCAGTCATTTTGGCCCTGCCGAGATGGCGGGCGTGCTAGGCAAAATAAGCCCTAGCCGGGTTTATGGCAGACCAGGAAGAGGGCATCCCATCTCTTAAACGGGAACCTCTGGGTGGGATTGGTCTTTCTCCCTTTCCGGAACCGTTTTACCACCCGTTGGTACCAGGCCGTCTTCCATGGGCTGCTCTATCGGCGAAGGCTGTATCGTTGTAAGTATGCTCCAGGGTGGGACATAATCACCGGAATTATGTCTTCGCGCGAGCCTCGCCTAGGGGTTACCCAGCATGCAGGCCGGGAAAATTTTACGCTTAGAGGGGGCTTGGCGGTTATGGTCCAACACCCACGTTCTATTTAGGGGGCATCCTGTGTCACTTGTCCTATGAACACTAACTCATAAAATTCTCAGTTTTTTTCAGATCTCCGAAGCTTACGATGCACACCGTTAAATCTACGACCTTAGGTGCATGTATCCGGTAATACATGGTATTTACGGACCGATCATTTCTAAAATTTCCAAAAGCCAATGCAAAATTGTTATCACGGTGCATGGTTCACCTGACTGGACCTGAGAATTACATTTGCGTTTCATTACAGTTACTATTTGTTATCTTCTTACCCCAGGTGCATAAGGCCGGACCTGTTAAGTTTTACACGTAATGTGTTGGGTACTAATATTGTTACTTTGTTTATTTCTTGTTCTTAAACTTTCGAGCTAACAACGGGTACTAAAATTTTGCAACGGACTTGTGTTGTTGATCAAACTTGAGCCGATCCCTAGTTACTTAGTGATTTTATTATTCCACCTAAAAGTGCTGGCTGGTCACCTGTAGGGACGCATTTATCCTCCCTTACGCTAGCACTAGCCTATCCCTAGGATCTAATATTTCCAAGCTTCATAGGTGCTGGGCACTCATAAAACCTCATTATCTTACCATTAGGGTTAGTGCTGTGGTGCGTATACGTCACTAGGTTATGCTGCGATTGCACCAATTGTTATTTAATTTCAGAGGATTTGTACATAGCGATAGTTTTAGCGTTCTGATGCAATTTCACCTTATCTCTTGCTAATATTACATTTGAAACAGGCAACGCGTAAGTTTCGTGTTCAGTGGTTAATACCCAAATGGAGTCAAGGACCCGACCAAGTGTATCTTAATGTGGCTTACAAACTTTGGTCCTAAGGGATATAAAAGTGCCTCTCTAGCTCCATACCCTGTCTTAACTCGGGCCGCTTTGCTGATTTAAGACAGAGCATGGACGCCTTCAGAGCTAATGCAGCTCACTTCCCCCTTTTAATCGATGATTAATAAGGACTGAAAGTAAAGGCAACGATTTCTAAGTACTTTCCTTTCAAAATTTACACAGAAATTTCGGTTAGCAAGTGCTACAGATTGTTACTCGAACACTTTTTGGTAATGATATTTTTAAATAAATATTTTGATATTGAAATTAGTTCTTTACATTTGCTAGCACTTTTCGCTGCAAACCTAAATTAAGCTGTTCACTGGTGCACTCGGGCACACAGTGGCAGTATTAAATTTTGCAAATAATTTCGGCTAAAGTTTTCTAAGAAACTCTAATCTGAATTCTATGCTAGGCTACACGGGCACGGCAGATAATCTAAAAACTTTATGTAAAATCTCACAACAAATTATCGAGATACTACAGACTCGCTACTCGAGCTCGCTGTAGTTTAAAGATAATTTCTCACTTTCTAGTTGACATTTGTAAAGTTATATCATTTATTTCTCTTTTACAGTTAAATAAACTTCATATAAAGTTTTTACTCCTTAGAACCAAGTATAAGTAACTCTACAACTCCAAAATTCAGATTTTATGCAAAATTTCAATTTACAATTCAAATCTACTTTTAAATGGTTTTTGACTTCACATGATACCACGGCTCGTTATGCGAACTCGCCAAGGTATATAAAAATAAGCGTTGAGGGCATGATTTTCTCAACTGCGCTGACCAAATTTACTGAAGTTCAGTTCCAAGATTTAATTAGACCTATACTTTAAGTCTTCTAACGTTCAAATTCATTACCCACGGCTCGTACCTCGAACTCGCCAGGGTATAATCATTTTTAGCACGGATACACGATCCTAAATTAAATTCTGTACCAGATAAATTATTTCAAGTATGCTCTGGCTGAAGGGTGCCGAGTGCACGAAATCACGCCAAGCTAAATTTTTAACCTTGTTTAAGTAAACTTACTTTTCCCTAATTCGTCCAACACTTTTATACCACCAATGGTTCAGCCCATATATTACATAAGTTGCAACTGATAATCCTCTGGAATTACTTAGGCACTTGTTTGAATTAATTTACCTATGTTCACTCGGCCAATTCAGTTTATTTTACAAACTGTTCAGTACGCCCTAATTGATCTGATATCCCTGCCGGGACAATGACTCGTCTACCACTTGAACTCGCGCAACTGTCATCCCGTGATAATGCGTATCTCCGACCGCTGGTACCCCGGCCCATCCCTTTGGTGGTTCTTTTCCCCTTATTTTTAACTTTGCTCATATTTCTGGGTAATTCTCGAACTCGCTCTGCTTCTACCCCTTTTTCCTTGGCCACCATTGGCGATGTCGGTTACGTTTTGGTAAGAAACGTGCCGCGGAGAAGGCCGATAAGCTCACACTAATTAGTAGTAGAGAACGATGAGAATAAGTCTAGAGAAATACACTTAAAATTGTTTCTACACGAGCATGGCATGCTACGCTATAAGAATTGTTTAAAGGGTCATTTACTAACAAAAAGGAAACAGAGTAACAGCGGTCGGAGATACGCATTATCACGGGATGACAGTTGCGCGAGTTCAAGTGGTAGACGAGTCATTGTCCCGGCAGGGATATCAAGATTAGATCAGGGTCGTATAACAGTTTGTAAAATAAACTGAATTGGCCGAGTGAACATAGGTAAATTAATTCAAACAAGTGCCTAAAGTAATTCCAGAGGCTTATCAAATTGCAACTTATGTAAATATGGGGCTGAACCATTGGTGGTACTAAAGCGTCGGACGAATTAGGGAAAAGTAAGTTTACTTAAACAAGGTTAAACAATTTAGCTTGGTGTTCGCGCCGCATCGCACCCTTCAGCCAGAGCATACTTGAAATAATTTATCTGGTACAGAATTTAATTTAGGATCGTGTATCCGTGCTAAAAATGATTATACCCTGGCGAGTTCGAGGTACGAGCCGTGGGTAATGAATTTTGACATTAGAAAAGCTTAAGAGATAGGTCTAATTAAATTTGGAACTGAACTTCAGTAATTTGGTCAGCGTTGGCGAGTTCGAGTAATCATGCCCTCAACGCTTATTTTTATATACCTTGGCGAGTTCGCATAACGAGCCGTGGTATCATGTGAAGTCAAAAACCATTTAAAAGTAGATTTGAATTGTAAATTGAAATTTTGCATAAAATCTGAATTTTGGAGTTGTAGAGTTACTTATACTTGGTTCTAAGGAGTAAAAACTTTATATGAAGTTTATTTAACTGTAAAAGAGAAATAAATGATATAACTTTACAAATGTCAACTAGAAAGTGAGAAATTATCTTTAAACTACAGCGAGCTCGAGTAGCGAGTCTGTAGTATCTCGATAATTTGTTGTGAGATTTTACATAAAGTTTTTAGATTATCTGCCCTGCCTCCGAGCAGTCTGTATCAAACGATCGTAAGCACAAGTCTCCATGGACTCCCTGTCCATACGTCCGTTTACATGATAGTTCCGCCCGTCCTAGCTTGTCCTGCAGACGCTTAGCGATGACTGGCCTCTCATATAGATTGATTTGATTGCCAAAGTCGAACTTGGCGGGACCTCCCTCGGTCAATGAGTTAGGGCACAAACAAACGCGACACTCGCGTCTAGACTAAATTCTACATGATTCCCTGAGAGGAGTTAGGAATTAGGACAGTATTATCTGAGCTGACCGAGGTTAAATAAACCCGATTTCGATTGCTATTATGTTGGTTGAACTCCGAATCATCCGCCGTCATGCTCTAGCGCCCTTGATACGCATTTTACTGAGGGTTTTGGAAGAAACAAATTTTTCACGGGATTGATCGTTTTCTTTGGACGCGAAGTCGTCCTACGATCTTTGGAGTTTGTTATCAGGAACTAAGGATGAAACCGGGCACTGTCGAATCAAATTCTCATAGGGACTTAGTAAAACGTTATTAGGAGGACAATATCGCTTTAGATTGTGCCCACAAGCCAGAACAAGGTTGCTCTGATTGACTAGTAAACCTTCTGTTTTCATATACCATGCGCTAGACGTCTTTATTAGGTTGAAATTTGGTGTACAGCAATACGTAACTGAACATAG